>JAUTXX010530593.1:0-32024 GCA_032273605.1 Panulirus laevicauda | reverse complement strand
ATCTCTCTTCTGGTTCTTTATGAAATATGCATTTTCATCTTCATGTATTAATCTTGAATACTTTGATTTTACTAAACCTTCCATTATACACGAATGTACTTCTCTGATTTTTTATCTTTAACAGTATATATTACCCATTTTTGTGGATGTACTCAGTAAATGACTCTGTCTCTCCATTAAATGTCCCCAGAATTCACTGTGTTCCACTACACAAGTCAAAACCCTGCTTTTGTGTTTGAGCCCCTCAGCTGTTTTCTCTTTTCTTTTCGTTACTTTCTTCAGCAGTGTCTGATCTCTGTGATGGTGAGTTCCTTTTATTCATCTGTCCCACTGTCTACCAGAGAAGACCCATTTGATACATGTACCCTCTTTCTTTCTCAGTTCCTTTGATTGCTTTAACTTTGTTATAGGGTTCTGTGATAATATTTGTAAGTTTCTTGATCTCATCTATTTTGCTAAGAAATTTTATTCTGTTTCTCTATGGTTAACTATAATCTCCATATCTTTATGGTTCATTTGTTTCTGCCGTCAATTTTTCTCCAGTCTTTTTTATTTTGGTTGTAAAAGTCAAAAAATCACAATTATCCAGCTTCCTTCTTGCTGATTTTGTGGCAGTTTTGAGGTCAAGAACATTTTCCTCCTGTAACTCCATTCAACTGATGGTATCAATCCTCTATGCCCAAAGTTTCAGAATAAAAGTGATTACAACCTTCATATTGTCTTTAGCATGCCATGCTGAAGAGATTTGAAAGTAGGTTGTTATCATCTATCGACACCTGAGCAATATGATAATTTTATTTAGGTGGTTTCTGAGTTGGTGACTTTTGACATTCAGACGAGTATAGTAATGGTGGGGCAACCATATTATAATTTTATGGACTGCTTGTCATCTGTTGTTGAAAGGAGAAACTTGTACAGAATCAACCTCTTGTATCATTAGTTTGCCTTTGGAGAAGTTTCTTTGATTCTAAACTTATTCAGTACATTTTCTCTGTTTTCATGACATCTGTGTGAAACTCACTCGAGATATGAGGAGCTTTGTGTAAGGCTTCTGAATTACAGTACAGTAATCTTATTGGAACTGATATTTGTTTATTGTTAGATAAAAGTGTTTGATACACAAAGATGAAGTCTATAAAAGTAAAACAATGCTTCTAATGATAATCAAATATTAACTGCCAGGCTGGATTTTTGGTGTTACATCAGAGCCCATGGACCGCCACATGACCTCAGAGTCAGGAGTTGTTCACATTTCACAAGACTCAAAACTCAAGATACAGAGATTGAGGTACCTTTAATGGATGCATGGCTCTTATTCAATAATGTTTTGTGTTTTATTTTTCTTTGATTGTTTGGTTTCGTTTGTTTTCATGGGAATTCTTTGATTTTTGCTTTGATAGCACTCTTTGCTTGAAGTAGGATTAGTTGCACTTCCAGAATTGTTTATGGATATTGAGATAACTACTGTCATTTTCATATTTTTACCGTCCCTCATCTTAACTGAAATACATTAAGAAATAAAAACTGAGTATCTTTGAGATGTGAAAAAGCTTTGATTCAAATATGTGTACAATATATAAAGAACAGTTGGGACTCAATGAGTTAACTGCAATCATGTTAGTATTATAGAGTGATTAAAGAGTAGAGTTTGAAAGTTAGTGCTTGCCTTGTACTTCATCATCACGTATTTTTGTGTTTCCATACCAGCTGATGCTTCAGTCAGTTGATTTATTTGAAGGCACTTGTGCTAATAGCATTGTAAAGGAACACTGCTTCTTTAATCATATTATCCTATCTTTTCAAGATACAGTACTGTATTTCAGATCAGAGATAGATGATCTTCAACAGCAAGTCCTAAGAGAACGAGACCAATACCAAGCTGCCACTCAGAGTGCCTTCCCTGGCATATCGGCTGTTCCATTCTTCTCTGTAAATGATAAGGTAAAGGAACCATTACAAGAATTGATATGGGAAATATTTCATCACTTTAGTATTTCTATATACCCCCACCACCTCATTGGCAATGGAGATATTATCTCAAGTTGTACTTGTATGCTTTCAAATTATTTTTCACTACAACTTACAGTCCAATATCTATTCTGTAGATCTTTGGACCTAGGTTCATATTGTCCAAAAGTTTTCCAGTCATTATTATTTCACCTGTGTAGCATGACAGACACATGGGAACTCCTTTGTTTGTCATTGTTATCAGTTTACTGTATAGACATCTATCATCCATGTGTCATCTGGAGTCACAAACTGGTTTAGTAAAGGTGACTGTGACCTGATCTGTAAGGTTAGGTCAGATACACACAGCATTTTACTTTACACAGCTGTTTCTCAACATTTAGATAATTGAAGTGTGTATAACCCATAACTAGTTTTAATTTTGTGGGAGTTATGTGCATTATGAAAAAGTTTGATTTGGACCTCGACCTGATTCATGATTTTAAGAACTGACCTGTCCATTATGGGTTAGGTCATACACGTCAAACTGTGTACTTTATACAGTTATTTCCCAGCATTTAAAGATCTGATTGGCATAAGATCCATGAATGATTTTTGAATTTTTTCTAAGCTGTGACCAGTATAAAAAGATTTAATCTGCTGTTTGATTTAGCTCATAACTTGAAGAAAATTCCAGCTTTGGCCATGGAGCTTTATACAGTAATTTCGATATATTTCAGACAGTATCTCCACCCATTTGTTTATCACTCCCAGTATATATGCAGTAATGCAGATTACACAAAGTTGTCAAACAGCCTTTTAGTTTAGTGTATCAAATGATGGTATTGTGAGTAGTCAATGTTTTTATGTTTGAGAGGTTTTTGTCATCAGTTTTGCATCTGATGGCCCAATATACATCATGATAAAATGTGATTAGCTGTTTTTTGACGAAATTTCTTTCCTTTGCAATATTTCCCACAAGCTTCAGAAATATTCTTGGAGAATATAGTGGTCACAACCCTTTCAACCCACATGATTCCGGTGAGGAGACACTAACCTTCACATATCCCATACAAACATCCTTAGGGTCATCATAGCCACTTGTTCATAATTTGGGCCTCCCCTTGGATTATCAGCAACTCCTCCCGACTGACATCTTTGACCCACTCTCTACCAAATGTTCAGAGCTCACATTTTTTCTTGGAATACAGCTGATATGCATTTTTACTTAATAATGATGTTCAGGTTTTTTGACATAAAGAAAGGTGCTATTCATATTTATTGTGAATTATACTCAGCAGGCTGCAAGGGCCTAGGGAAAAAGATCAACCTTGTACACATAAGACTACAAAAATATGTTTACATATCCCTTATATTCCTTTAGGTTATCACTTTTAGGATAGGTTGGATGATTTCCTGTTTATAAGAGAACACTGAAATGATGTTGACATAAGGTTCCATTCTTTGTAATGCAGTAAACATGGTGGATTTGTGAAATATGATTAAAAATTCTATTGCTAGCCTGAGGGTTTAGGGCTGGAGATCACAGTTTTACAGAATTAATCAATCTTAACATTATGATTTTAGGATTTTTAATTGTTTTGTTATTTGCTATTGATTTATGATTGTATTTTACAAGATCACCCTAAATCGCAGTGATGCTTCATACTTACTGAGTCTAGAAGTTCAGACAGCAATAGACAATGTGCTGCTACAGAGTGATGTCCCTATTGATCTTCTAGATGTAGAGAAAAACTCTGCTGTTGTCAGCTACAGTACCTGTGACCCAGATGTAAGTATATTACAGGAAATAAGTAGGAGCAGGAATGTGTAATGAAGCCAGTGAAAAATTTGAAAGATCATGCAGACATGTATACATGTATAAGATACCTTTTTTTTAATTCCCAATTAGTCCATATTATTAGGGAGCCTTACATACTTAGGCCCACATCTCAGCCTGATACCTTTATCAAACAGAATTTTCAATTTTCTAGTAAGGTACTCCCACCACTTACTATTAATTCATTTAGCTTGTCTCGCATGTCTTTTGCTTATAACTAAAGAAGTACTTTCTCATGGCCTTTCAAGTTTCATCTTGCCATGTGAATAGACAAGATTCTTTTTTCATGTTTGTTTGTCCCTTCCTGCATTGCAAAATAGCACCAGGAACAGACAATTCAATTAATTTTCTTAACTTTTTTTGCATTATTTTTTAGTCATTAATTTTTCTCAGACTTAATTCATCTCATTAACTTTTTCCTGATAACATTTAATAGTATGATTTATTCTTTTCCTTAATTTCTCTTTGTACCTCCTGTTTCCATTGTAAGATAGTATTCTTGTATTTTCCATTCACTTTTTCACATGTTGGAAAGATAATATATACATCCTTCTGCATCTCATTCTCTCTAGTTTGTTTTTCTGTCATATATTCATAGCTCCCTCCTCCTACTTCTCTTTAAGATTTTTACTGAATGTTTAATTGAAAGGGGATCTTTTGTGGTACTTCTCTTTTTATCTGTTAATTTTGATAAAGATCATGGTGTGAATAGAGATGCATTTACAGATTTCATGAATTCTATCTCTCTGTATCTCTGACACCCGATCCCAATTGGAACTCCCTCAATGGGATGGCCATGATAACAGTGTCCATAACTAGTGAACTCCCTTGCTGCTTCTTAGCCTTTAGTGCCTTACCCTAAACAGGCCCAGTGGCAGAGGGTAACTCTAGTGCAGTATTTTTCAGAAGTTCCTGCTTAACATTCCTGCTGACTACTTTTACTTAATGGTCCTGCTTAAAGTTCATGCCTACTACTTCTACCTAAGGTTTCTATGAGAAAACTTTCCAAGATGTTAGGAATTTTATAGCAGGTTGACAATCTTCTAATGCAGAACAGGTACCCCAGGAGTTATTTCCCTTTGAAATATTTACAACATAATCTTCAAAGATATATCTACTAATTGGTTGGATAAATATTTGAAATACATTATAGTCTCACAAAGAAAAAATTACTGTTCCAAAGAAAAATAGAAATAGAAGTAAAACTTCTTTTGGAATGAAAAGTTTCATCAATGATTGAGGTTATTTTCAATGTCCTATTAAGAAATAGAAAAATATACATGGGAGCTCTATTCATTTACAGAAATGAATATCTAAAAAGTAACATTTTTAGACATAATTGCTTTTCTCTGTCTTTACATACCCATGATATTAAGCCATACAGTATGATAATAATTGTCATATAATGGATCTTGTTACACTTGTTCTGCATTAAATTACTTCATTTTGTATTTCTTTAAGTGACTGGCTCTTGATATAAGTAAATTGTTAGTACTGTAACACAATATAGTAAAGGAGGTGAGATGTCGGGGTGACATTCTTAGTATGTGATTTAGTTGCAATTTTTTGCCCAAATATAGGGAGTAGCAATATTCATGGTCTTTCCAGGTCTTCAGGTGCTTCTTTAGTGGGTATTATCACATTACACCTCACAATATGCACAGAAGAAAAAATTAAGAATACTTATGTCTTGCTTTTCAGATGAATAAGTTTTCAGTGCATTTATTTAAGCATATTGTGTAACGAGTAAAGAGAAAAATACTGTATGTTGTAAGCTTGCTTGTATTTTTGAACACAGAGGGAAGCATGTATTGGTGGACGTTTGAATTGGATAAAAAAGATCCCCCCTAGAATTTTTGGATAGCAGTGCTGTTCTATGGGTATTTCTGTAATGTCAGTGTATGCAGAGCTGATTTTTGTTTTTCAAAATTTACAGGACTCTATGTAATCCCCCTAACAGTAACAGTGTCGCAGTGATACATTTCCTCATTCAAACTCCATTGCACTTTGTATTGAACACACTATTTCGCAGTTTGAAATGTTACTCATACTGCTTGATTCATTTATCATTGGAATAGAAAATAATAGATTTCTGGCTATATCTCTTTAAGTAAGGAAAACAACTATGAAAGCATAATGTTTTTTTTCTTTTTAGAGTGGAAATTTTCTTCTTGCAACTTACCGATGCCAGGCCAACACCACTCGATTGGAGGTTCGCATCAGGACCATTGAGGGTCAATATGGTACACTTCAGGCTTACATCACTCCAAGACTCCAACCTAAATGTTGCCAAGTTAGTGTTATGCCTTGAAAATGACTTTTTATATTCAAGGTTATTTTTCAGGCAATCGATATAAGGATGTTGATTACTTGGTCCGAGGTCATGTGGTCACAGTTCCTCCAGTACAACTCGGTTAGATGTGCTAGTATTAACCTGGACAAGCCACACTTGGCTTGGTGGTTGACCTCTTCCCACTGTCCTAGTAGATCTTCCCTTACTCTCTTCAGCTAGCTTATTATATTTGCTGTTACACAAGGAGTTGTGTTGCCTGCTTGTCCATTATTATCCTACCTACCATCACTCCTTTATGCAATCTCAGCTCCTTTGTTACCAGTTTATTTCATTTTTCTGTCACTTCTGTTAAAAGCACAACAGTTTTTACCTATCTATGTTTCCTCTTACCATAGATTTTTATTTTAGTAAACTAGTTATTTAGGATGGGGGATGAAATAAATTTCAGTAAATTTTGGATGAAACTGGTCCAACAGATAAGAGTATCATTCTGCTTATCTGTTTAAACATCAGTCCAACTGTTTGTCTGTCCATCTGTCTGATAATTAACCATGTTTCCATTTACATGGAGTGAAATAGTTCCACACATATTTTGTTTGTGGGAGTTGATCATACAGCCACCCGTCTTGCAATCAGCCAAAAGGGTAGGGATGCCCCATTTCCCATAATAGACTTACTACCCTGATCCAGATAGTAGTAATCCTAGAAATAGATGCACATCAAATACATTTGGTATTCCAGCATATAAGCATATTTTATATGGAGTATACATTGCTTGACTTGTGGCTCATCTTTATTTTCATATTATCCTCCTTTTTTTTCAGGTTCGTCAGTACCGGATCAAACCTTTGTCTCTCCACTCCCGTATTCATAGTTTTGATCCCAATCGGCCATATAACACTTTAACTCTGAAAGGACAATTTACTTTACCAGAAATACATGCATGGGTAGTTTTCTGTTTACCTGAGTTACCTGAGCGTACACCTGCAGAGGAACATGCAGAGTTCACTTTTGTCTCAACATTCCTAGATACTCAGGTACGTGGCAGTGCTTTGTAAACAACTTCAAATAGACTTATGCTTCAAACTAATTAATTTACATGCTCTTTAGGTAGTGCTTAGATGAATTAATGGGTTCCATATATGAAGCTTCATTGTATATTTACATTTGAACTTCTCCTGATAGCTATATATTAGTATGCAGTAATTTTTCTACAGCTGCAGTGTGTATATGGAGCAGGAGAAGCTGTGTTCAAATCGGACAACATCTCCACAATCTCCATTCTTAAGGATGTGCTCACAAAAGAAGCAACACGAAAAAAAGTATGGTTCCCATTATTTTTTAAGTTTTGAAGTTCATTTTGCAGAGCCTATAGCATTACTTGATCAGTATATGTGTCCTTTTACTGTTGATTCATATGGAATCATCCCAAATGACAAACTGCCAGGTCCTAGCTCATTAGAAACATTTTGAATGTAAGTTTCAGGGAGACTTAAAATCCATCAATGAGATTGGAACACTTGTAGTCCAAGCTGTTTTACACTTTATGAGTTGAATTTGTCTTTTTGTGTGCCAATAAAAGCAAGTTTCTGGATTCTATGAAGCTGATTGCTCTGACATCTTTATTTATTTTTACATATATCATTTTGTACTTGTTCACCATTTCCCACATTTTCAAGGCAGCACCTGTGACAAACAAAAAACACCCCAACCAGAGCCTTTTTAGGAGGATGAGCTTTTCTTGTTTAGCTCCCTTTGTTCCAACTTTTAGAACTTGAAATACAAGAAAAGGGAGGGTTACCAGCCCCCTGTTCCTGTGCCTTTTATTTACCTCCTATGATGTGCAGAAATTAATTGGAAATATAATTTCTCCCATCCCCATGGAGATGTATACTTTATTTTTTCATCTCTTCCCATCAATGGCATATTGTACCCACATCACTACATTTTGTTCTATCCCTTGCATGGCTCATACCCTGCTCTATGTTCAGGCTTCAAACGCTTCAAGCATCTTGCACTCCATCCTTTCACCTTCTTGGTTTCCCGCATTTTCTTGTTCGCCCCACTTCTGACATGTATATCCTGTTTGTCTTCTTTTCCTTGCTCATCCTCTCCATATGTCCACATCGTTTGAGCACATCCTCTCCACCTCTCTCCTACATACTCCTCTTACTGTTACACCTCTCTCTTACCCCTATCATTTCTTATTCGGCAAACCTTCCTCACACCACATATTGTCCCATGACATTTAATTTCCAACACATCCACCCCCTTTACATTTTTATTTGAGGCCTATGCATCGTGTCCATACGTAACTGTTAACACTACTACTGTGATATCACATATACCCTTCTTTACCCTTAAAGACAGTGACCTCTCCACACATTTCTTAGTGCACCAGGACCTTTACTCCCTCACCCACCTTATGGCTCACTTCTTCATCCATGTTTCCATTTGCTACCATAACTTGCTTACCATAAGATGCAAAATTCTGTTTTTCTGTTTGACATTTTAAGAAGTGAAAGTGGCTCTCAGGCAAAATGTATGAGGAGGATCTTGCATTTGCCACTCAGCTGTGAATCTGGGGAAAAAGGTGTCTTAAATGTTAGTTGATTGAGGGCTATCATTTTATCTCAAACAACTTACCATACAACATAATTACCTCAGATATTGAGTTTAGGCCCACTAGTTAACATACTTCCATTGATTTTGTGTTTAAGGTGCGGCTTGACATATCATGTGAAGTTAGTGAAGAAAGTGTTGTTCATGCCCTTCATCTCCTCCACCCCCGCCTTGAAGCACAACTAATGCTAGCAAAGCAGGTATTTACTCACAATACTTTGACTATTTGACTTACTAATTACAAGTGGTAATTTGTAATTTATTTCTCACTTACAGAACCAAATGGGTATACAGTTAAGCACTTGCTTGATGAGGTTGAAATTAAGCTCATCCATGAGGATTCACTCCACTTGACCATCAGAAAATGCATGAAGCTGGCAGATGCTCATTCACAGCTCTCAATGATCATGCAGCTACCTGTCCAAGCCTATAAATTCATGGCACTAAGATGAAGTGTAACTCCCATTTATTACCACTTACTCTAGTGCTGTGTGGATCTCTTGGCCATGCTAGACATCAATTTGCATTATATGAAGTTTTATTGCTATCCATCAGCTATATCTGATGGATAGTGTTGTATTTCGTTCATGGGCTTTCCATAACACTATTTGCATGTGTTTTGTTAAGTCTTGAGAACTAATGTCTCCAGAGCCACTAATGGCATCAGCTGCCATGATATGGCAGTCACCTTAGATTTTGTTTAGATGTGTCATCCTGACCACTGCGTTTTATTTTTCTTGTTTTTCCTCCCTGTTTTAGAATGGTTCTAGATCTCCTGATTCCATACAAGCATATGTAACAACAAAGTTCAAAATTACTTGTAGAAATGGGTGCCATAATCTGCAGATATAGACCATAACTTGGTGTGTAATGCACCTAAATCACAGCTCCCTATCCACATCCAGGCCCCACGGACCTTTTCATGGTTTAACCCAGATGCTTCACATGCAGTGAACATGAGATGGCTGTGCTTAAGGCATTCAATAGCCTGTGTCATTTTGGTTGCCTTAAAAAATTTGAAAGTCCATGTTTCACATTGACACACTGAGCTTAGGCTAAGGATCTACTTGATCTATTTCAGAGACCACATGCATCTTTAAGCTTTTTGATCAGCAAGGTACACTTCCAATTGAATCAGGGAAAAGGTTCATTTACAACTGGGACTAGAACGTATGGTGTAAGGATTGACTATTTTGAGGAACATTTCATTGGATAAGTTGAGCTAAAGAAGCCTTTGGGATCTCACAAAAACTTATTTTCAATAATATCTCTGTTTAGGTCCTGCTGACCTGAACACAGAATACAGTTGCTCATAAGGCTTTGTCTACAAAACCCATATTTTCATCAGAGATTTATCATATATTGACATTCATTGATGTTTCTTGACCCCTCAGGTGTCACTTATAGAGGCCCTTCGGGAATTAGGATCACATGAGGCAGACACCAGTTTCCTGTCTCCAGAGTATCAACACATTCTGGACAATGCCGATGAACTTCAAGCACAATATCGGAAACAGCCATGTCATTTGGAGCGCCTCTATGGTTAGATTTGTTTCTTTTTCTTACTGCATCAAAGTTGAATTGCAAACAGGAGCTAAAGGGGTCTGGCAACAGTGATCCAAACTTCACGCAACTCTTCACCTGTATGTAGGCATTTAGAAGTAAATAACTTTCAGAGCAAAGCTGGAAGATAACCCCATCTCACAGGACACAGCACAAATGCATGAAGGAAAAGAAAAAAAGATAAAATATACATTCTGTCTCCTCCCCAACTAACAGATGACTGTACCTTAAAGGGGAGAATCTTTGCTTGGCCTCCTTCTCTGTTCCTTCTTTGGGAAAGTGAAACAAGAGGGAAAGATTTCTAGCCTTTGCTCACACTCCTTTTAGTTGCCTTTTACAACATGCAGAATTAGTGCCAGGAACAGATGAAGTGGCCTCAATTGCTTATATCCACTCTCTAGCTGTCATGCATAATGCACTAAAACCAGAGCCCCTTATCCACACTTAGGCCCCACAGACCTTTGTATAGTTTCTCCAACTGTTTCATGTGTCCTAGAACAGCGCATTGACAGCATACACATCATTCCAGTTCACTTTATCCCATGCACTCCTCACACCCTCTTGCATGTTCAGGCCTTAAACCTTCAAAGCATCTTTCACCTCATCCTTTCACCTTTCTCTATCTTCCAGCACAGCAGATTTGAGTGCAGAAATACACTGTATTTGATAATTTTCCTAAATAATGAGTTTAAGGAAAAGGTAAGTTTGGAAATATTAGGCACCGAGCCCAGAAAAAAAATTAAAAGAGAATTACCGTCATGCTGGGTAAATGCACAGTAAACTATTTTTGAAATATGAATTAACTCTTCCTTCCTACTTTATCCCCTCTAAGGTTTAGGTAAATTGCCAACAATTTTCAAATTTTTTTCAGCCAACAGTCTTCTTTTTCTGGGTATTTTCTTTGATCAAAGACTTGCACAATATTATAGGTTCTATCACACAGCAAAATGATGTATTTTTGTAATTAGGCTTGTGTTCACTTACTGAGGGTGGAGAAGGGTATAGTCCACTTTTAAGAATTTTGACAGCCTCTTCCCACCAAGGCCCAGTTTTTGTTCTGCATGGTAGACTTGTGCCCTTTGATATATTACAATGTATTTTACTGTTTAAACTTGGCACATAATATTAGGTTAAAGGCCCTGAACTAGTACTGTTCATTAATCTGTTATTGTTAATACCATTCCCCATACTTTCACTTCTCTACACCCCTCTGATGAAATATATGTAAACATCATTAAGTTACCATATATATAAATTGCTCATTGCATAATTAAGAAGTCATTTCTGTTTGTTTCAGGTATGATCACTGACCTCTACATTGACAAATACAAATTCAGAGGTGTTAATGTGAAAAGCCGTGTACCTCAGCTCCTTGAAATATTAGACAATTATGGAAGTCTCAACATACAACATCTTATAAACTTCTTCCAAGCACAGTAGGATTACAATTGCCAGGAACTTCTATATTAAGTATGTGCAGTGCGCTGAGCTTATATAATTTTTTTCATACTTGTACACTGTTTCCTACTTCAGCGAGGTACAGCCAAAAACAGACAAAAGAAAAAGCCTCATTCATTCACATCCAATCTCTAGCTGTCATGCGTAATGCACCAAAAACCACACCACCCTATCCACAAACAGGCCCCATCGACCTTTCCATGGTTTCCTCCAGCTGCTTCATATGACCAGATTCAGTCCATTGACAGCATTGCCCCATGTATACCACATCACTCCAATCCTTTCTATCCCAGACATGTCTTTGACCCTACTGCATGTTCAGGCTCTGACCACTCAAAATATTTCCACCCTTCCATCTCCAGTTTGGTCATCCACTTCTTTTCTCCTCCACTTCTGACACAAATATCCTCTTCGTCAACCTGCCATCTCTCATTTTCTCCATATATTCAAACCATTTCAGTGCTTCCGTTTCAGCTCTCAACCACACTTCTTTTTATGACACTTCTCTCTTAGCCTAATATTACCTACTCAGTTAAACCAACTCACACCACATATTGTCCTCAAACATTTCATTTCCAACACATTCATTCTTCTTTGCACATACCCATCTATGACTTACCTCACATCCATACAACATTGGGATTACTTTACTGTCAGACATACCCATACCAGTTTATTTGATACATTACTTAACTCTCTTCCTTGTTATAGAACTAAAATCTAGCAAGGGAAAGTTGACTGTACTTAACTGCATCACTCTTGCTAAAATCTTATGCTTCATGTTTATGGCAGAGAATGTTTATATATTCTTAAGAGTAAAGCATTTGCAGTTTATGACTTGAGCTATTACTTCTGAAAGCCCCTCCTAAGGATTGTCCTATGGAAAGTATTTACTAATAACGCCAATAATTAAGTGAATTTTGGTGTCTTATCATATTTTTACTGCTTAAGAATTAATAGTGTTCTTTATATCTTTTCGAGCACAACTGAACTTGAACATTTTTCCTTTTTTTTTTTTTTTTTTTTTTCTTACATTTGATTGTCATTTCCCATGTGAGGTAGCACCAAGAATAGATGAAGAAAGGTCACATCTGTTCTCTAGCTTTCATGTGTAATGCACCAAAACCAATATTTTTTATGTGGTATTATATCAAAAACATAACTGGCATATACTGTATGTAGGCAAGTTCTCCGTAGTTATATTTTAATTCTATAACTTGTTATTTGTATGTTCAAGGCATTACCTGCCTAAATTACCCGTTTGGCATGTTGACTTATTTGCATTGCCAGTTAATTCACTGTTTCCCCACGTACATTACTGTTTATTTTTTTCTGTGGAGTGAAGAAGATGGGATGATGAAATATTGACAATTGCAATTAGAACTGAATAAATGTAATATGTATAGTATTCTTGGTTAACTCCATAACATTAGGAGAGTATTGTTCATATAACTCGTGTTATCAGGGGATTTGAGAATTCTTTATTGATAAGAAACAAGAAACAAATTTTCATTAGAAGTTTCAGTAAAATTATAAATTTAAGAGGCACTGCTACAATACATGGGAATATGTGGTGGAGTGTAGTAGAAGGGAATGGTGTGGTGTTCATGTGGGTTTGGATGGGGAAGACCAGAAAGAAGTTGGGTGCATGGGAGTAGAAGTGGCAGCAGAAGCCATTGGGTCTGGTTGGGCTGTAGGATAAGTTATAGGGGTTGGGGAAATGCCTGGGTAAGAGTCAGAGTCTATTGGAAGGGATAGAAGAATGGACTGCCCATACTTCACACTTTTCTCTTTCACTAGCAACTTTGTCATCCCACCTCTCATTACACTTTCTCTACTGCCCAACTCCAACCTTCCACATATCACACACTTCTCTTGCAGATGCTAGCTCTACTTCCCTTAAGATCTCCTATTTTTCAGAGTTCCCTAACTGTGTTTACTCACACCTTTAGCCTCTCTGCTCTTAATCTCTCCCAATATCTCTTCACACAAGCAGCCTCTTTTGCAAGTTCACTTATTTTCGTTACCCTCTTCTCATCCATATCATTTCCTCTTTTCAGAAAGCCTCTACAAATCTTCCCACTATTAAGTTACTATTTTTTCTTCCTGTTATCATTTTCACTGATACCTCTCAGCATGTATCCATCCAAAATGCATCAAAACTATTGACACAGTCGCTCAACTGCTCCCAAAACACTTGCCTCTCATGATCTTTCCTCTCATTGCCAGGTGTATACACACAAAAAATCACCCCTCTCTCACCATCCACTTTCATTTTTGCCAGCATCAGTCTAGAATTCATTTTCTTACACCTTTCTCATACTCACAACTCCTGCCTCACCAGTGCTACTCCTTTCTTATCTGTTGTCCTATCAAGAACCCGACTTTATTCATAAGACATTTCCAAACCATTCTTCCCCTTTACCTTCAAGCTTTGTTTCACTCAGAGCCAGAACATACTATACCTAACTCTCCTCTCTTCTCATCTTGGTTACATCTTTACACATTTAGGCATCCCAGTCTTAACTTTTTTTAAGGAGAATGGGCTCTCCCTACTTAGCTCCTGTTCCATCTTTTAGAAATTAAAATGTAAGAACGGAAGGGTTTTCAGCCCCCACTCCTGCCCCCTTTAGTTGCCTTCTATGATACCGGGGAATATGGAGGTAGAATTCTTTCAACCCTACCCTCAACCAAGAGATTAGATACATGGCAGGCAAAAAAGTTGAAAGTAAATAATTGAAAGGATATCATGGTAGTTAAAGTAAACTAAACTGACTGATAAGGTTAAGGAAAATTATGAATGTAGAATCAGTTTGTTTCCATGTTGAAACAAAACTGAAGGTAACAAATTTTGATGGCTAATTTATAATGTTTAATATTCCATGCTAAGCCTCTGATACTTTATTCGAATTCACTCCAGCCTAAATGACCACTTAATGTTAAAAAAGATGGTAATTCTATTAATAAATTGTATTTTTAAGATTTTTACAGAAGAATCTGGTTCACAAGCTTATAAGGTACATTGATGGACTGCCACATCAATTTATGAAGGATATTACACCTCTGCAATCCAACTAGACTCCTGAACTTAAAGATTTCTCCCCAATTCATGAATATCTTATTGAAATATCATTCCATTTGCATTTAGAAGAAATCTATTCTACCATGTTTTGACAACTCATGTGGGCAATCAGGTACATATGTCACTCACAGTTATGGAAGTTTATAGCTTAAAAGAGGATATAAATTAAATTTAATTGAAATACTAGTGTTCAAATTCAAATACTGAACATTTATGCCACTTCATTAATTTCCTACAATATCAGTAAGTATTGGTGAATACAGTATTTTGTATAAAAATATAAATATAAAGCTATCACTGCAAAGCAACCACAGTGCTGGTTGAGGAGTAGCATTAAACTTAATTTCAGAACAATTCATGCAAAGAATACTGATTTGCCCATCAGTACTTTACAAAGGTCTTGGCATTACTTCCATGTCCATAAATTGATGATTTCAAACAGAAGTCTTCCTGTTGAACTGCAAATGTAGTAAAACACAGTCTTTTTTTGAAAAAAAAATTCTGAGCTGTTGAATCCACCTCACTTCTTTGCAAAAGCAATTTTCATGGCATGTGTGGGTGTAATCTTGAATCCCTGCAGAGCATCCTTAGCTGCAGCAGATTGCATCTCATTCTCAAATTCAACAAAAGCAATATCATGACGACCAGGTACAAGGCGCACCTCCTTAAAGCCAGGAAATCTGTAGGAAAATTTTAATAGATTTTATGGAATGTAACTCTGACAATGCTACAAGTATAAGGGCATAATATGAAGAATTCTTATTACACATCAACATTTTCTCAGTTTATCTACAGCTAATTTTTTTTAACGAGTAACACAAGCATGTCTATTCCAATGAACTAGGTTCTATGCCCTTTTGATAACCTGTGGGGTTGAGAATGATGATTCCAGTTATGTAAAACCAACTCAAACAAAAAGTGCTCGTTTCACCCTATGGAAAAGGAAATAACTAACGTTAATAGTGAAGGTAATTACATGAACTGTAAATGGCAAAAGAACTTACTGTGTAAAAAGCATAGACAACATCATTTCTGATGTTTCATCTGGGAGATTTGTAAGGAAAAGAATCTGGTTAGGAGGCTGCTCTGGTACATTCATTCCGCTTACACCATGAACTGGAGGTGGCTGGTTGAAGAGACTTGGACGTGGAGGTATTACAGTTGCTCCTGTTTTGGCTGAAACATACAAACAAAAAAATAGTCAAGAACTGCTAAACAGAACAAAGATGCTATTAGGTATAATATCCATCAGCCTCAGACAGCCACATGCTTCTGAGGAGCCAAAGATTTACAGCAGCTCTCAAGTTTTCTAGAAACCAGAGTCTACGAGTGCAAGGATAATATCATCATTTTATATGTGTATTCTGACTAAGCACATACAGCACTTGAAACAAACAGATGACCTAATATACTATAATAAAATCACAAGCTTAGAGAATTGAATATCAGTATTAATTTCTAACCACTTACTGAATGTAAAAAAGTATTCAAACTCTTACTGAAGTAGTCTGTCATATTGCCATTTATGAAATTATCAAGTAACTTAATCCAGCAATCAGTGACCTTATTTGGAAGGAAGTACTTTCCTATATCAATTGGAAATTTTTTCTCTATTCTCTACACTAACATCACATTAGTACCGCTATATTCCAGTGATACTGGAACTAGTGTTGTACCACTTCAAGCTGGATTGAGTGACACTCTCCATCCTATACGTTACTTGCTTACAAAGTTTAAGAAGCATCGGTGAAATTACTCCACTACTGAGAAAGAATGTTTGGCATCATTAGCAGCCCTAAAAAAACTTGATATGCATTCCATAGCAGTCTACAGTGATCATAATTCCTTAAAGTTTCTGGGTAAGATGAACAAAAACCAAAGATCAATGAGATAGTCACCACTGATACAGCCATTCAATTTAGAAATGACACATTAAGGAAAGGACAGGGTCTTGGCTTATACATTATTGTGTGTATAAAGGGGTTATGTTAGATTAATCTGATAAAACTATTCTCATGGATGAAGACAATTACTCCAAGGGAATAGTTGCTGAAAACAATAGTCATACGACAAGCAAAAAAAGTTTTGAAATGAAGGATGGGCAGTTGTTATGAAAAAGTGTTTTTCCACAAACAAGGCAAGTGGTGAGTGCTACAAAACAGCCATACCATCGTAGCAAAATTGCATTGTTGGTAAGTACTTACAGGTAGAGCTCAAGCCGTCTTTCCTAAGCTTTTCATCTTCTATCCTTTATTTCTTCTTCTAAATACCTAATTAGAGACTATCTAAAATAAAAAGCTAACCCATGTGTTAGTGTTGCATGATGTGAGAAGAGAAAAATTATTGGTCACAAAACTAAAAATTGTGATGTGTGGGAACCACCCAAGTCAAAGACCAAAAGTTTAATGTCTGTGAAAAGAATACCAAGATGGAAGTGAAGCTAGTGGAGAATATGGAAATATTCTTCATATTTCCTAATTTGAAAAGGTATAACTGATAAAGACAGACACACATCCTGTGTTTTATATCATCTGGCTGATCCTCGAAATGTCATACTAACCTGGAACAGGGGATGCACCCACAGAATTCACAGCTGTTATTCCCTTGGCTTCCTTTCCTTTCTTCTTCTTCTTCTCTTCTTCCTTTCGTTTGCTTCCTCGTTCCTTATATGTTCCCTTTTGTTTTGCAATTAGGTCTGAATCTGTCTTGGCATATGCTATTTTCTATAAGGAGTATGAACCAGTTATAATTACATGTCAAAAATGATGTAGGTTGTGTAGAGTAAAAGATCCTTTACTGATAGCTCATAAAAATAATAATTCAATAAAATATTCATAAAATCTCTTTGTATTGCATGTTCTTTCCTGGTATGTTACATGGGTTGGGTTAATGCAATCTACATGATGCTTATGGATACCTGGGCCACTTCACTTCCAACTCTAAAACAAAACACAGTACATAAAGACACTGGAGAATCTGGCTCTATGATTATAGTTATACTCAACAAAAGGGCTACTTTACCTAAAGAAAAATTAAATATACAGTTTTGATGTATGGGATAAAGTATTACTGACAGAGGATTTGAATGCAAGAGAAGATAACATAGCAATTGGGGATATAATTGGTGGCATGGGGTACCTAGTGTTGAGAATAAGAATGGTAAACAGCTTGCAGAGTTGTGTACTGAAAAAGGACTAGTGACTGGGAATACCAAGTTTAAAAAGGAGGACCTACATAAGTATGCATGGGTGAGTAGGTGTGGTTGTATCAGATGTAATAACTAATAGGTATGCAAAGAAACTTTCGGATAATAATGTGCTGAGAGTGGCAGAAGGTGGTATGTCCAATCATAACTGTGGTCACAAAACTTGAGAGGAAATGATATGGGTTGGAAGAGGGTAGTGAAAGAGAGTGAGTTTGAAAAACTGCATTAAGAGACACCAAGAGAGATTAAGTGTAGAATGAGAAAAGGTGAGAGTAAATAAAAAAAAACTCAGGGAGATGGGAGGTAGTTGGGGAAGCCCTGCTTACATGTTCAAGAGAAGTACGTGGTGTGTGGAAGATGGGAGGTGAATGCATGAGAAAGGGTAGTGAATGATGATGGGATGAGGAAGTTAAGTTTCTGGTGAAAAGAGGAAAGATAGGTGCATGGATGTTTTTTGCTGGGAAATAAAGCAAGTGATTGGGAGATGTAACAGAGAAAGCAGGAAGTGGTCAAGAGAAAGGTGCAGTGAGCAAATGAACATCAGCAAACTCCAGGGTGAATAAAGATGTTTTGAAAGGTTAGAAGCATGAGAAAAACAAAAGAGAAAATCAGTGAAGGGGCAAATGCAGAAGTGGTAACAGGTAGAAATAAGGTGATGAGATGAAGTGGGCATTTTGAAGGACTAGTGAATGATAGGGTGGCAGATGTGGGATGTTTTGGATGTGGAGCTATGCAGTGAGATTTATGGCAAGTGATCCATGATTATGTGGTAGTAGTTAAAGCCTTGCATAAGATGTCATTTGAGTCAAATTTTTTAAAGAAGGGGTGCTTGTGTTGTTCGGTAAATTAGGATTTCCAACGTATGAATGGCTTATTGTGAGGTAACCGAGGATTGGTAAAATGTCTGTACAGTGCTGCTGTATAAAGGTAAGGGAGAACAAAGTAAATGTTAAAGTTACTGAGGTATACATTTGTTGTATGGGAAAGTGGTGACTGAGAGGGAGTAGGCCTGAACAGATCTTCAGACTGAAGAAAAGCATTGTGGCCTCAGGAGTATTAGAGGATGTATGGATCAGGTATTTGCTTTGAAGAATGTGCGCAAAACATTAATGAGAAACAGGACGACCCATGTTAGGATTGATAGAGATGTTTTGTGGAAGGTATTACAAATATATGGTGAGGATGAAAGCTCCATGGGTAAGCAGAAAAACTTTAAAGAAACCTTGATAGACTAAAAACAGTTCCAGGTGAGCCCAAGATTGATATTATACAATAAACATAGATGAGAAAAAGTGTTGTTAATCAAGCATTTCGTACTAGCCCAGGCTCATAGAAAAATCTTGTCGTGAGTAATTTTAGGGAGGTGGACGGGTACTCTTCAGTACTTGATACATTTTTTTTTTACATACCTGAACTATTTCAACACATCCTGATTTGAGATTCCGTAAGATGATATACTTACCATTGGTTTATCATAAAATGGAAAGCCTTGCATTGCTCTCATAGCATTTGTTGCACTTTGAATTTCCTTGAAGATAACAAAGGCTTGTCCGCGCATTTTCAAAGTCTTCAGGGCAACTATGTCGAGAATCTGACCAAACTGAGAGAATATAGCATACAAAGATCTCTTCAATTCTGGAAAAGAAATAATAATGCCTGCCCTTTATCTCAAGTAGATCATTTAAATCTTTCCAATAAACAAAACTTGTCACAATTCTAAATTACAGGTAAGAATATCAGTAATTAGGAAAATATAGTTTTTCATCTCATATCAACCAGGAAATGGCAAACCTGTAAGAAAGAACAGAGCAGGCATTTGCTACTTGATTGCTTTGTATACTAATTTTTCAAACGTACATAATAAAAATAGCTTACCTTCTTTTTTAACCTTTTCATTAAGGTTGTTAACATATATCGTGTGGTTTGGTCTGATGTCCAACATTTCTGTATATTAACAGATCTGCAAAAATTATTAAGGTTTAGTAAATGCAATACAACTAGCTTGTGAAACATGTAAGACTCCTGAATCCCATGTCATATCGAGTAACAACAGAATGAATACATAACTCAAGATCTTACAATAATTCCAATTACGGCTGGGTATTTGAAAAGCTGGATTTCAAGAAAGTTTCTATTTTGTATCATGTCTTCATAAATAGTTTCTGATTTAAAGTTACAACTCCTATAAATCTAGCCCTTTAGTTTTTCATGTTGATACCATCCTACAGGCATCACACTACAAGTACTTTACATTCACTTTCTTCGTTTTTCTTCCCTACTATGTTCTTTTAAAATATAAATGCCAGATAAGGAAGCTTTACAGCTTAGATATGATAAAATTAAAATATAAATGCCAGATAAAGACACTTTATGGCTTATGATTATGATTAAAAACTACGTACATGGTATATTCTATTTTCATATTTCAATGAACAATTCCACTCCTTGGGCTAGTACCTGAAAATTAATTTTATGGCCTAAGCATAAATATATAAGATAAATTTTAATAGTAGAATAGTTCTCCAAGTATTACAGGTGTATATCTGACCCTAAAGCAGTTCTCTTGTGTTTTGGTGTTTCAGGAGAGAGTTCTAACAACTCGAGAATGATGACTCATGAAAACTGCCAAGACACATTGATTTTCATAGATTTTGTTGATCTTCTATGT
Source organism: Panulirus laevicauda (assembly GCA_032273605.1). NCBI lineage: Eukaryota > Metazoa > Arthropoda > Malacostraca > Decapoda > Palinuridae > Panulirus > Panulirus laevicauda. The sequence continues at coordinate 11,346 of JAUTXX010530593.1, read as the reverse complement.
TTTGCCTACATAAAATTATTTTGGGGGGCCAACTGTGTGTAGGGGCCATGGTGTCGCTAAGTACTTGGGGACGAACTGTTGGTCGAAGCCAGAGTGACTATATATTCAATTTAGAACCGAATGTAAGGGGCCAAAGTATCTAGCTTACATTAGGGCATTTTGACTAAATGCTGGATACGTGAATCTAACCAAATGGGGGACAAAACACCACTAGACAAATGTTTGTCATCAGTAATCAGATCAGGGTAAGCAGCTCAATCCTTTCAGAAAGGTAATATACACCAGTTGCTATTCTCAGCTAGAAATAAAGCGTCTACTTACACTATATTGCACAAATTCAGTCTCTAAATCCTTGAAATTACGTTACTTGCGGAGATTTCGGGGAAAATATTCAGCCCTACCGCTTTTGTGTACAACGTGAGGTCCGCTTGGGTAACGTTTGGATCAACATTTTTTTGAAAAAGTTGACAAACATAATCATTTAATTTTTCAGCCACGCTTTAAAACATAGTTCAAAATATTCCGAAGTGTAATTATTTCTTTTCTTTCGTTAAACTAATTAAAATTTACAGTAAACTTGAATGACAATGTTTACAAGAACTTTTATTCTGCACCACTGGTGTGCAAAATGAAGGATCCACTCAGTGTTAGATCTCTCTCCATACTATAATATGAATTAGTTTCTTTCAGTCTAAATGAATTTTTTATTACCTGTCTTTTTCGATGTAAAATAAGAAGATTGTTAAGCAGTGGAATGTTGATGGATGTCAGAATGGACATAAAGAGATTACAAAACTATTGGTGGTCGGTATAAGGGAATGAAACCCCTGGTGGTGGTATCCGGTCTTGCGGGAGGCGGGTACACACATCAACAAGTTCCTTCGTCTATACTTTCATATGATTGTTGAGAGCTGCCAGTTGGAGGAAACAGGCTAGAGAAATGGTAAGAATGGTATTGTGTTTGTTAACGAAGCTTTATATTTGTTTGCGATACGCTATAAAAGGATTTCTTTATGAACGAGTTTCAGTGCAGAGGATAACACAGCGTAATTAAGGACTTCCGTCCCCCAGTGGTGGAGTCTGGTCTTCTCCACCCCCTTTTAAGTTTGACATGTAGGCCGATTTTAAGTTAGTTTTTAGGATTATATCCTGCTTTTCGCTCAGTTCAAGAATATTGATTCATTATGACATTGTCTTTAACCATATGGTATTCCAGAAAGGAAATAGGTAATGTCCTGTAAGCTGTCCTCATTCTAGACTAGTGATCCCTTTCGTTTCAGAAATTTAAATAACAATTAATAGAAATAGAATGCTTTTTATTTATAGAATCGTACTGCATATGGTAGAAACTAATGTATTTGAATAGTTAGATTCCATCAAATAATTGGGTACTTAACTAGTGATTGCTTACCATCATTTTAGGACACTTGGCCAAAGAAAATCACTAGATTGTAATTGGTTTATTTGACCCTAAACTATATAATCATGAATATTGACAGTGATTATTAGCTGATTGGCTGAATATGGTACTGTAATGGCTTATGAAATGATCACTTATGATTTAACTTGTATTTTGCATTGTCAGCAGCAGAGTAAGACCAGGAAAGGTTTTGTACAATGGAATGGAAAGGCAATAAAGCACTAGTATAGTGCTGTCATTCTTACTTGTAGAATATGAGGAATATTGAAAAAGAAAGCAGTACAGTATCAGGTAGGGCTGTGGAGTTTACAGTTAATGTGGGGATAGTGAAAAGATAGGTTAAGCTTGTAGATATTGACATAACCTGTGAAAACCTCATTAAAGATTCTGTTCTAGCTCAGCGTCAAGTTTTGGAAAAAGCTTGCTAATATATTTGCTGCTCCATATAATTCATTATGATTAGTGAAGTTCCTTTGGAGGTTCAATGTAATCTTTTGGACTGAATGCTGTTGAATAAGTTTATAGTATTTTACCAGGGTTACTTTTAGGTAAAGTAATGTTTTAAGTATGTAAGACACATGTAAAAAATCAACAGAATCATTGAAAACTTCACCTAACTCCCTAGCAATAAGACACATGTAAAAAATCAACAGAACCATTGAAAACTTCACCTAACTCCCTAACAATCAAGATTGATTTTAAAAGTTTGGCACATTACACAAAATATTTACTAGTCATACATGAAAATGCTTTGCCACTATGGTGTCAGATGTCTATAACCTTGATACAGGGAGCAGGCATGTGATCTTCAGGAGATGAGTATCATGTTTCCACTGTGTATTTTTACTATCATTTTAGGTACTAGGTGAGGTTTTTATAGTTTCTGTTAATATTTTGCAAGTGTATTACATTGATATCCCTTAACACAGAAAATAGCAAAATACAAGAAGATTTGAAATATGCCTGTAGTACTGAGATGACCCATTTGACTACTGGAATTCATATTTAAACATGCAGGTTATAATGTTACTTTATTGTGCATATTTTTATGGTTTTGTTTCATGATCTCTATTTTCATGATGCAGTAGTGTACTTTTAGTTCATATTATCAGGAGTTTCTGTGTTAAATCCAACATCATGCCCAGTTTGCACTGTTTAATAGAGCCATATATTGATTTTTTTCTGATCCATAAGACATCTGGTGAATTATATGAGTACACTTTATTTTGACTCCTGGTGATTGCTGTCAAATTATCGAAAACTGTATCATGACATTCACTGGGCATGATCACCCAATAGAGTTATGAAAATGCCCACAGAAAATTAGAGTGCTGGTACAATTGATATATCATATCAGGTTGTAGACTCAGAAAAGCATAATGCTGATGCAGTTAATATTATATCAGGTTGTAGACTGTGTATACCATATCTCTGACACTTTTGCATTCATCTGTTATTTTGTTGTTTGGTAATTAACTCTTAGAGTATGGCTATCGGAAACCTTGACTATCAAGACGTGCAAAAATCACAAGAAAAAATGATTTTGGAACATTAAAAAATAAGTCCCTTTCATACTTTGATATGTTGAATTTAATGAGTGTTTATGAATGTTACTTCTGGTGCAAAAATAATCGTATGAATATGTCATGCTTTAATAGGATTATGGATATGCATGCAGATGTAGTAAATATTAAAAAAGTAAATCTTTTTATACCTTTGTTATGCTGAAGTGGCATTGGTTTATTACTACAGCACATGTTGAGCAATCTGATACTGATATAGAAATCGTCTCAGGTGGTATTTTTTGAAGTTGATTGTAATCTGACGATTGATGCATGTTATAGTTGACTGTATGCTGACATGATGTATGTTTCTGATGGTTGTGCTTTAGCAAATGATGTATAATTCTGATGATTGTGTTCTAACAAATGATGTATGTTACAATTGAAGAGACAGGCTATGTTTCATTGTTTAGGGAAACCCTTTTAGTGTTACCTAATAAAGTAACCTACATTTTTCTTGAATGCACTCGTCATTTGCTGCCTTATTTGATATGATTTGATGAAGTACATGGTATTATGGCAGAGATTGTGCTTCAGAAATTGTTAATGTATTTTCTAAACTCTGGAATGGAATACGTTAGGAATCAAATATACTTAGTGTTAGGAATGTAAACAGATGGAACAGCACCCTCAGCACAACAAAGATGTCAGGAATGTTAGATGAAAGTAGTGTCAGACTGAAAGTAATGTATACAAATGCTAACAAATTAGAAGTGAATGATAAAAAACTGGAATTAAAGGATATTGAAATCAGTATTGTTGTAGTTTTGGAAATAAGCTTACAGAAGGGATAAGATTTCAATTCTCTGTTCAAAGGGTCATTTGATAATGAGGGAAAGGGAAGACAAAAGTTGGCATGAAGAGCAGTAAAATAAGCTCTTAGAGAAATAGATTTGGGGAATTTAGATTTTCATGGTGACAAGGAATCATGGAGATGCAAGTTCTCAGACTGTGCGCAGGAAAATTTCACAAACCAATATATCAGGGAACCTGCTTGGAGGAGAGGGATTGACATCATCACTCATACTAACATGGCTTTTGATGTGATACAAGCAAGCTAAAAGAGCAGAGATGAGGGAAAGCTCCAAGATGAGATACGTTATGGAAGCTGCACAGAAGTTGAAAAATATGATGGTGTTATGATTTGGAAATTGGAGTCTGGTAACTACAAATCTGGTTATTGCACTGAACTTTTATGTGAAATTTACAGCGAATACCCCCAGCTTTAAATGTAGAGAAAAGGAGTAATGGTTCTGTAAAAGATATCAATGAGCATGGGATCTTGGGATGTGCTGAGACAAGGATATAATATCGGTGGCACTCCTGTCAGCCTGCATTTGTAAGACAAAATATATTAAAGAACTCCAGCAGGATAAGTAAGGAGCAAATAAGAAAATTGGAAAAGAATATTGTGGACAAGTTAGGAGAAACTTTAAAAGTTTTCCATAGATTTATCAGATATAACAGTCAGTTAAAGAGTAGCTAATCCGGTGAAGAGATTCAAAGCAAGAATAATGGAGGATGATGCTAGAATACTAGAAACTGAACAACAAGCTCAAAAGTGTTTCCACTTTGGAAGATGCTGGAGATGACCAATTAGAGGGTTTGGGAAAGAGGTTCTAGAAAGTGTTGTGATGTCTAGAAAAAGTATTGATATGAAAGGATTTTGACCCATTTTATACTCATAGTACTGATGTCATTTCACCATATGTGCTAGATAAACCTCTCAAAATAGTTAAGGAAGTTGCTGAGAAATGAATGAATGATTCTGTGTGGGTTCTATCTACATTCAATCAGTGTGATCATACACTTTTGTAGTATTCACGTATGAAGAGATGGAGGTGGGGAATTTTGTTTGAGATGTGTATTTATTTTTATTTGATCATATACTTTATGTATGTGAAAATTCAGAATGCAACATTCACTTCATGTATAGAATTATGGAAAGTTATGATGATAACTTCTAGCATGAAATTGTACTTTCAGAGTTTTTTTGGGTTCGGCCAGAGTGCCGACATTGAAATCCAGCTCGATGGAGCTGACACTCGCAAAATGGCAGAGATGAAAATAGAAGATGGCAAGAAGGAACGCTATTTTCTTTACTATGATGGAGAAAGTGTTTCTGGCAAGGTGTGTAGCTTGATGTTTAGTGTATGAATGTTTGAGGTACTGTTTGACTTCCACACTTTTTGATGCTAGTTATATAGTAAAGAAAAAAAAGAAAATTTAGTAAATATTTTCTATGGTACCCTGCCTCTGGCCATTATTTCACATCCACTCTGTAACTTAAAAGCCATATTTTGGTGTCGTTCAAGCTATGTGTTGATATAATACAAACCATACCCTTTCAATTTGTGTTGAGGAAAAGCAATTTTAAGATGTAAAGTAGGTTAGCAATAGATTTTGTGTCTGTTGTCATATTTGTGGTATCATCATTTCCTTCTCCTCCTGCATTTTCATTATTTTCCATACTGGCTTTTGAATTGTATTCCTGTTCCATTGATAATGGATGTTTCAACTACTGTTCTCCATTTTTTACACCCTTGATCATTCCAGTAGTAAAATCAATGTCAGCTAGGCTTTGTGGGTGCATGAACCTGCAGTCATGTCCCCTCTTGCATATATGAAATTTTTTGCATTCATATCAAAGATTTGGGTGTGTATAATCATATTAATCTTTATTTTATCAAAAGTTCCAGAAAGAGATTTCTTGCACATTTTTAGTGTGTATGTGATTGTGTGCCTACTTACAGTAAGGTATATGCCATGTGAGTTATGTGCTGTCAAATGTTTTGTGTGAAATGGAGATTGTTTGTTTGTCAATGGAATACCAGAAGCCCACATGTGGTTGAGGGAGAAAGACAAGACAGCTTTCAGGTCAGAGGAGTGACAATTAACAGCCTGAAAGAGATTGAAAAAAAAGAATTGGTTTAGGATGTTTTGTATGCAAATAGAACATTAATGGGATTGAAATATTGCATAACTGAGGCCAGCCTGCAAAAAGATTGTTCAAGATGTGTGTAAGTAATTAGGATTTAAAGAACTAAATAAATTTCAGGATGGATGATTGATTTGGAGGACTATTAGTAAAATATTGTAAGATATTCTAATATTGTGCATCTAGAAGGAATAAGTTTAGGAAGTCTGATGAGCATTGTATGTGTACATGGAATATTGTATTTTGACAGAAGAGTCTGAAGATGGAAACAAGTTCCAATGATAATGTGGATTTTTTTAAGCAGCTCCTTTGGAAATGCTGGAAATCCATTAGGTCGGGATGTTGTGTATAACTGCATTAACTATTTCATCAGAAAGTTCTTTTGAATTTTTATTTACATGCTGCTGAACTTGTTTACAGGTGAACATCTCGCTTAAAAAGCCAGGAAGCCGTCTAGAACACCAAGGTGTGAAAATAGAATTTGTAGGTCAGATTGAACTTTATTATGACCGTGGGAATCATCATGAATTCACATCACTGGTAAAGGAGCTAGCAAGGCCTGGGGAACTCACACACAATACCTCCTTTGAATTTGAATTCAACCAGGTTGAGAAACCATATGAGTCATATTCTGGAACTAATGTCAGACTTAGGTAAGTGATTGTCCCTTGCCTGTCTAAGGAGACATATTATATAAGAGCAATGGGTAACCCATTTGCATCTCCACAGGAGTCTTCAGTTACTCTTTTAACCACAGAGAAACTCAAATCTAGCTCATACCCTCCAGTCACCTTGAATGGATGGTGACTACCAATGAACAAAACACCAACCATTTTTGGATTCACATACAGTACATACTTGACACTCACTCCTCACACCAATAACATCAGTGCAAAAGTAACACAAAAAAACTAAATGCCCTGAGAACAGCTACTGGCATCAGATTTGAACAAGGGAGAGTTCTTTAGCATCCTCTGTAAACAACTCAAATGCTTCACTCTGACTCATGCCTCACGTTCTCGGTCTTCCACCGTCTCAAAAGCAAATATAACAAAGTTGCAAATTACACAAAATAGAAAATTCAGAACATTTACAGGCAGCATGATAGCAACAAAAATTCAACAGGTAACATGAGGAAGCTAAGATACTCTCAGAACAATCCCACCTCAGCATGATTAGCAATTGATTCTGCAGCATAACTTGACCCACTCCACTCAGACCATTTCATAGCAAACCTCCAAACCCCAAGCTTTTGTGGTGATGTTTTTGTAATGGGAATGAATGTTATTTGTGTGTCGTATTTGATGCTTAGAATGGTCAGCGTTTTGCTCATCGAAGAGATAGGCAATTCATGGTGATTGGAGGGAATGAGCTGGATTCATGTCTGTCTTGGGTAATAAGATAAACTGAAGATTGTGGTGGATATACTGTGATTCTGTTCAGGGTGAGTAATTGTTCCAGTTATGTAATGTAGTGCTGCATGTTTGATTACTTTGGTGTCGGAGTGTTCTTATTTGATTGTGAGGTCACCTGCATACAAAAGAACCATTTTGAGGTTTGCATGACGTAATGGAAGGAAGTTTTGGAAAAGATTGAAGCAAATTGGAGAAAGAAATGCTCCTTAGGGAGTTCCATTATACAGTTTGAGTAATTCAGAGGTGAAGCCATTGTAAGTGGCATTAGTATGGCAGCTGGCTATGAAATTTACCAACCACTGTTGTGGAGGGTAGAATTGTCAGGTATTGTGAGTATGTTTTGGGGATAGTGCGAAGGGCTTCGTTGACGTCTGTTGCCAGTAGTCCTGTGCAAGTTGTGGGTTGTGGCTGGTTAAATCCATCTAGGATATGTTGTGTAAGCACAGTTTGTATTGTGGTGGTAGAGTGTTTGGGTTATAAGCCATGTTGTGTAGATGAGAGGGGATGTTTTGTTGGATTTTGTCATAGATAATTTTTTCACAGTTTGGATATTGAATCTAAAATGTTATAAGATGATAGGAGGAGGGGGAGTTCGTTGGTTTGGAGGGCTTTAGGATTGGTATTATGTTGGTAAGTTTCCAGATTTTAGGGATTTTTTTTGTTGCCAGGAGTGGCTGAAAATATGTTTAAGTGCTTTGATTGAAAATGTGCCACAGAGTTTTATGTAACAGTTTGATATGTTGTTAGGGCCTTTAGCAGGAGAGTTCTCAAGGTTTTAATTGTAGTGCTTGTATCTGTTGGGGTGTATGGTGGGTGTGTTGGCAGGAGTAGATTAAAATATCTGTAGGGGCTTGGACTGCAAATGAGCCACTGTTTTATGTGAAAGTTCGATATGTCGTCAGTGCCTGTAACTGGAGAGTTTTTAAAAACTTTAGTTGCATCGTATGTGTCAGCAGGAGTGAAGGCTAGGTGGGCAGGTATTTCTAGATGGATTTTGTTTAGGGTTTTCATGATGTTATAGTTTAGGGATGTGGTTGTTTTGTGGTTGATTTTTTAGTGGTGTCTCATGAGAATGTGTATTTGATCTTTGGGAGAAGTGATTTCATTGGAATGGGTCTGGTGTGCTTCATGAGTTAGGGCTGGATTGGTTTGATAAGATTGGATTTTCTTGAATGTGCACCAGAATTGGTTGCTGTGGGTCTTGTGATTCACTTTGTTGAGAAAGGAGTGCCAGTTTTCAGTTTGTATTTCGGGGATTAGTTTAGTAATGGTTTTTATTTAGAGTGTGGATTTGATCTCTGATTTTTGTTGATGGATAATGGTTGTGTCTGAGCTGGTTTCTTTTTGAGGTGTGTAGCTTTCAGGGAGAAATTTGGGTTATATATATTCTGTGCCCTTGTGGTATGTTATTTTTGTTCGCCTTGTTGGAGATGCTGATGAAGTGTGAGATTGTGTGATTTACTGATGGAAAATCATCTACACTGAAATTTTGAAGCTTTGTTTCCATGTGCTGTGTAAATATTAATTTTAGAACTTTGTTTCCATGAAGTGTATAAGGGCTGGCTAGTGTGTTTTCCTGTAGTTTTTTATTTTTCCAGTCGATGTACTGTGTAGAGAAAATAGTATGAAGCACTTATGTTGATTTGAAAGTTCATATTCCTCTTCAAAATATTGAATATTTGTAAGTTCATTTTTCTCTTCAAAATGCTGGATATTTATTGAGGTTGTGTATGAGTAGTTTGAGAGTCTTCATATGCACCAGGTGGAAACAGTAATGGAACTGTTGATAACAGAAGAGATAATATGTATAACTTACTTGGTAATCTTGTTTCTATTATTTTTTCAGTTTTTCATAATCATATGATACTATTTGGTGGATGGTTATTAAGTACAGATTTGATTAGTAGACCAAAAGATTTAATATATTTATACTTAGAACCTCTTCATATACTGCTTAGGTATTCTTTGGAATGTATTTCATGTGATTTTGATTTGCAGGTACTTTCTTAGAGTTACAATTGTAAGAAGACTGTCAGACATTACTAGAGAAATGGATTTGTTGGTACACACACTATCATCCTATCCAGAGATGAACAACTCGATCAAAATGGAAGTTGGTATCGAGGATTGCCTGCACATAGAGTTTGAATATAACAAGTCCAAGTAAGCATTTATTATTTACTTGAGTTGAAATTTCACAAGTTAATATAACAATGATTTACTTGAAGACTGAATTTTTCTTGCCTAAAAGTCTCTTCGTCCTCTAACTTAGTTTATATGTCTGTGTCACATTTTGTGTCTCCTAATTCACTAGCTAAAAGTCATGCATTTGCTTTTTTATCCATGCAGTAGATATATGAATTTCTGATTCTTTGTTTGTCTCTTTATCTTTTTCTCTCCTTTGCATTTTTTCCTGGAAAGGAAACTTTAGTTGAGTTAAGGCATCGACAACTCTGTTTTTTCTTGTTAAGAGGCTTGTAAATTCAATATGTATCAGTAATCACTAGTGTAGTGTTACTAAGAGATGTCATGATAACCCTGAAATAAAAGAAATCTGTCTATGTGTGGCATGTATGTGCCAAAGAACTTGTTGAGAGTGCATATAACACATGTTTGTTCCCAGTGGGAGCTCTATGAATATTGAATTATGCACTTATATGAAGTACAATTATCCATGGGGTAAGAGAGAAAGAATACTTCCCACATATTCCATGCATGTCACATAAGGCAACTAAAAGGGATGGGAGCGGGGGGCTGGAAATCCCCCCATCCAGGTTTAACTTTTCCAAAAGAGGGAACAGAGAAGGGGGCCAAGTGAGGATTTTCCCTGTAAGGCTCAGTCCTCAGATCTTGATGCTACTTCGCTAATGTGGGAAATGGCAAATATGAATGAATAAAAAGATAGAATTAGATTACTTTTTCTTCTTTTCATACATTCCTTGCTCATGTACAGAAATTTGAAGGTACTTCCTTTTACTTTCCCTACTGCAGCTCAATCCCTTAAGACTCACATTGAGGCTTTAGATTTGGAATTTTTCCCAAAGTTTCAGTGTATAAAATCATCAGTCATTAGGTAACTTAAGGAATTAGATCATGATCAAAGGAATTGGTGTCCTGTCTATCATTTTTCTCTTCTTTAGTAACTTCAGAAGTTGGTGACTGAGTTTGGAAAAGTGTGTGAAAGGAGAAAATTGTGGGTAAATGTGAATAAGAGCAAGGTTATTAGGTTCATTAGGGTTGAGGGACAAGTTGATTGGGATGTGAGTTTGAATAGAGAAAAATTGGAGGAAGTGAAGTGTTTTAGGTATCTGGAAGTGAACTTAGCAGTAAATGGAAACATGGAAGCAGAAGCGAGTCACAGGGTGGGGGAAGGGGTGAAGGTTCCGAAAGCGATGAAGAATGTGTGGAAGGAGAAAAGGTTATCTTGGAGAGCAAAAATGGGTATGTTTGAAGGAACAGTAGTTCCAACAATTGTATGGTTGCGAGGTATGGGCTATAGATAGGGTTGTACAGAAGAGGGTGGATGTGTTGGATATTAAATGTTTGAGGACAACATATGGGGTGAGGTGGTTTGATCAAGTAAGTAATGAAAGGGTAAGAGAGAGGTGTAGAAGTAAAAAGAGTGTGGTTGAGAGAACAGAAGAGGGTGTGTTGAAATGGTTTGGATATATGGAAAGAATGAGTGAGGAAAGATTGACAAAGACAATTTATGTGTCAGAGGTGAAGGGAACAAGGAGAAGCGGGAGACCAAATTGGAGGTGGAAGGATGGAATGAAAAAGATTTTGAGCAATCGAGGCCTGAACATACAGGAGAGTAAGATGTGTGCTAGGAATAGAGTGAACTGGAACAATGGGGTATACCGGGATTGACATGCTGTCAGTGGACTGAACCAAGGCATGTGAAACATCTGGGGTAAACCATGGAAAGATCTGTAGGGCCTGGATGTGGATAGGGAGCTGTTGTTTCGGTGCCTTACACATGACAGTTTGAGACTGAGTGTGAATGAAAGT
>JAUTXX010530562.1:0-11023 GCA_032273605.1 Panulirus laevicauda | reverse complement strand
CTTTGAAATAAAATACACATTCACAGGGTTAACGTACTGAAACCCTTGCGTAACATCATCCAAGCCCTTTCAACTATACTTTAATATTTATTACCTTTATGTGGCCAAATAGTAAATATGGAATGAGTACACAAGGAGAAATAACGCTGTCAGATTTTCCCCTAAGATTTCATAATCTGTTCCTGATGCTACCTTGCTCATGTTTGAAACTGTGAGGAGACATGAAGGAAAAAGAAAAGAATCAGTTTAGAAAGTAATGAAGAGAATGCCTTGTCTGGTGTACATGAAAACTGACAAATATTAGTACATTTCTAGGAACTGAGAAGGTAGCATATTAAGATACGAGAGGTATATTATAAGACCAGAGGTGGGGGATATAGGATTACTACTTTTCAGTCCTGCCCCAGGGTAACATACAGTATAATTCAATGAGGAATAATCACACCTAGGTTCCATTGGAAATTGGTAAGATTTCTTCCCAAGAATCAGAATCCTTTTACACAATTTACAATATAAAAACAATGGAACAGGAAAGAAATGCCAAAAATATTAAAAAAAACTAAATTTTGTATGAAAATATAAAACTTAGATGGAGCATCATAAATGTTAACTAATTTTATAAAAATACAAAAAAGTTAACTGTGCACACATGAACAAACATTGGGAAAGTATCAGATTTCAGAAGGGGTAGGGATGGTCCTAAGGCTTCCCACATCTTGAACTCATCATTTTTAATAATATTAAAATATTAAACAGCCAAATTGGCAGACTTAACTCCCAGTGTGTGCATCCTGATTGTTTCTCTACAGCCACGACTTTTTATTCACAAACATGTTCAGCTAAAAAGCATTTAAACACATGAACCAAAAACAGATATTTATACAAGTATGAGGCAAGCTAGGTCAACTATGAGATATTACAACACCTCCGTTTCTTACCCATATATGAGTATGAACACAGAGCTGAACTGATATAAATGTGTTCTGTACTCGCATAACTACATACACACATATAAAACCCATCTACCAACCAACATGCCCAATAACCTCACACCCTATTACCCTTCACTTCACCTTAGTAGCAGTGCATTGATTATGGAAAAGGAAAGGATGGAATTATCGGTGGTGGTGATGGAACTGGAGGCAGCAGTATGATGGTTATATAAATACTGATGATTATAACAAAGTTAATGCCAATAAATAAAATGATAAGGTCTCCAATAATTATGGTTTGGATGATGGCTAAGGCAATGGTACTATTGACATTCTTACTCACAGTGGTCTGTTTCTGATGACTATAAGAACAATAATATGAATGGTGACAATGATGATGATTCAAGATGAAGGAAACTGTGACTAAGTCAGTAAAATACTGGCAATACTGATGACAATCAACATGTACATGAACAAAGAATAATATGAATGATCATCACCGTAGAAATTATGCATGACATCTAGCACTCTGGGAGAGTAAAACATAATTATTTTACTATATATTTACCACATGCTTGCATGTACAAAAAGATTTGGTTGTGGTATTCTTAAAAAGATTTGTTATTGTTATAAATAGCATAATCTACAATCCTATTTACAATCTTCAATATTTCAATAATATTCTTTAGACCAGTCAGATGACCTATAGGACTGACTCTTTATTTTTTGAAAACGAATATCCATATCTTACCTGCATATCTTTTTGAAAAATAATCAATTGTAAACAATCAAAAGCTCCTACTGTAAATATACACACTGATTTTGCAACATGTAGGTTTTCAAAAGGAGCTACTTTGAAGTAATCAAGCCTTCGAAAACCTTTAATACCATCCATACTTTATGGTCAATACTCATGGACATACTGATGTGTGACCAAATACTTGCTGAAAAAACAACCTATCTGGTCTCACAGGTCAAGCTTGACACATCTATTTTGTCTGACTTATGATAACACCAAACACAGTTTGCTGTACATAACTGACCAGTAATCTGTTGAATGACTATATTCTGGTTTGCAAGCTTTTCAAACAGTATAATGCAATTGTGCTATGAGCTGAATGTTGAGATTCATGCCAAAAGATAAAATATAATGAATTATTGGAAATAAAGATAACCCTACATCTATGCTAGCTCTCAAATGACCATGAATAAAAAAGAATAGTCACCTAATTCAGTGAAATTGAGGGAATTGGATAAAAATATCACATTAAAGCTTATGCATTTAAGCAAATATATTGACTTAGTAACTTTATGACAGTAATGTCAAGCATGAAAAGTGCATAACAGCATGGGCATCAAAAATAGTTCATCTTACAGTTTCTCACATATGCATGACGAACGTGGTCACCAGGAATTTCTCAATACTTTTAATTAAAAACTATCAACTGTCTTCTGCAGGATATGCAACATTTAATGATACTGTAGCTTTTGATGGTGCTTCTGTTTTACTTAGGTTCACTAAAATCTTTCACTCAAAAAATTATCCCAGGAGAAAGATTTCCAAGGCCAAGCATGATCTTCAAGCAATTCTGAACCATATTCACAAATTTCATGTATGCTGCACAATAGAATTTTTCATTGATATATTTGATTCACATTATTATATGGAGATAAAATGCTGTATATCATTGGATGGCTGCATAAACTGAGGAATATTCTGCTTCCCCTATTGATTTTCAACCTGTCCAAAGGTACTGTAGCTAGTAATTTCTTTCCACAATATTTCAAAATAAGTTGCTACAGTATTCATGAGTATCTAAATAAAAATCAGCACAACAGTTTCTGGACACTATGCCCCTAATCTATGAAACACTCAAGAGATAATGATTATTGCAGCTTTTGTAGAAGTTCCACAGGTATCAATTCATAGATTTTTATTTCTCTCATATTTTCACTATGAACACAATTGATACTGTTCCTAATGGACTGTAAGACTTCCAATAATATGCAAATTTTGTAAAGAATTGTGACGAGATTCACAAGTATTTACCCACAGTTTCTCTCATGACAGAAATAAAACTGTCTAGTATGTTCAGAGATTGGCCAACTGGGTTTCTGTTCCCATATTCATAGACTGTGGCTGAGCGACTCTAATTGTAACAGGAGAGCCACCTAATGCATTGCTACGCTGAGCCAAGTACACCGGCTGTGGATGCCCTACAGGTGCAGACAGACGTGGATACAAACCAGGCACCACTCCAGGTGGGGGAGCTGGTTGATATGGAGCAGAGTATGCTGGTGAATGAGGAGGCCCAGGAGGAGGGTAGGGGGGTCCAGGAGGGTATGGCCGATGAAGGTGAGGAGGGTGAGTACTGGAGGAGAGGTTGGTTGAGCCAGTGTTGTTGGAGGGGCCAGTACTAGAGTGTTGTGAACCAGAATGGCCTGAAACACTACCACTCAAGGCTCCAACCAGCCCCCCATTATCTAAACCCTGCCAGGATCGCAGGCGGCCATGAATTTCCCTGTGATAAATATAAAAATTATGCACTATTAATATTCATTCCAGTATAGCAACTTACCTAAACAAAAGCATATGGGACACTAAGAAGAAGCAACAAGGATATCATGATCCATAACAGGAATAAGCAGCAATGATATTATGATCTGTAACATCTAAGCTTAATTCTAAATTTCAGCAGCACTGGCTGGGTATTACAGTACACAAAGAACTGGCTTGTGCCTAGTTATTTTCACATGGCACCAAATCACTCACCTAAGGCAAGTGGTAACACTGTGGGTCAAACGTTACCCTTAACAAGTCTGTAAAATTAACAGTAAAAAAAGGCTTTGTTTTGTTGAGGATCTTCTTGCCCCAAACAAGCCCCATCTTACCCTGCTTCTGTGAGGAGCACTGCCTTAAAGTCAAAACAGTCTCATAAGAGGTTCTGGGGTTGCATAATTTGCATGTTTTGGAAGGTTAATCATAAATTTGTTTACCTGAAGGTTGGTCTTCTGTTGGGAGTTTCATGCCAACACTCTACCATAAGAGCATATATACGTGGTGGACAATCTTCAGGACATGGCAAAAGGTGACGAGACCGAATCATGTCTATCACTTCTTGGTTATTATAACCGTAATATGGCTGGAAAAAAAAAAAAAGTTTTGAGTCACTGACTTAAAACACAAGATGTCATATCAATTCCTGCACAGACTTCAGTTAACAGTAACTGTATTCATACTTTTCTTAAAGGCAATAGATAAGGGTACTAGTGCCAATTTACTAGGAAGGACCCACAAAAATACACACACACAAAAAAGTATAGCCATCTCACCTGAAGACCATAGCTGAAGATCTCCCAAAGCACCACCCCAAAGCTCCAAACATCTGATTCAGTGGTAAATTTCCCATACAGAATAGACTCTGGTGGCATCCATCGAACTGGCAGCAAACTCTTACTCTGTACTCTGTAGTATGGAAGAAGTGATCATTAATTAACTATACAGAAAATTTATATGAAAAACAATCTTTCCCATCAGTATTATTAAACTCCAATCCCAATTACAGTGTGAATCCTCAAGACACTCTTGCTGTGCTTGAAAGGTTTATGGTGCTTGTACTCAAGATGTATAGGATGTCTCTTCCTGCACCTGATTTAACCCTTAAACCATAATAAACTTCATTTGTCAGTTCACGATCAACTGCGAAATGCATCGCCTAGAAGAGGTTTTTGCTTCACAACTTTAAATTGTGTGCCAAGTACAGCACTCATATATGCATTCATAAACTCAATACTCCATCAAGGCAAAACAAAAGGAGAAAGAGGATTCATTTTTTCACTTCTCACAATTCTCCATGCATATTATTAACATCATAAGTACACAACATGTTTTATCTTTATTATCATCATTTTTTTTGCTTGCCAAGTGTAGCATTCATACATGCATTGTTCTAGTAGGTAGTTGTTTTTCTTTCTACCTCACCCACACATGGACTACTGGCATTCTGTCCACAAACATACAATCTCTCCTTGTCATACACAACACCTGACAACACTTAATTCACGCAGTTCATTCTTCATAACTCTTAATTTTCCTTCAGTAAGTACTATGTGCTAGCCCTACCTTTTGGCAAAATAGTAGAAGCAGTAGATAGAAGTAGCAGGTAGGAACATTTAGGCAGAAGCATCAGGTACAAATGGTAGATATAAATATTAGACAGTAGCATTAAGTGGCCATAGTCAGTAGAAACGCTAGGTAGGAGCCTCTGCAAACACTTCATACTAGTTGCTATCTGCCAGTGGCTCGTTAAGGGTGAGGCACTAAAGGCTAAAATGCGGCAATGGAGTTCACTAGTCATGGAGACTTTGATACTGAGGCCATCCCCTTGAGAGAGTTTCAGGTGGAAACAGATATCAGAGATAAAGTCACAAAAGAGAACAGCCCTGTACAATACACTACAGTACATACAAACACTTCTCTAACCATAGTCTTACTGACAAGAGTGGTCTGTAAGGATCTGTATAATAAGCTGTATAATAGAGAACTCAAACATGCACATCACCACTATGCTGTTCCTCTGATGCAATCAAATTATTGCTTTACACTACTACTATAATTTTCAGCTATAAAGAAACAGTAGCACAGCAATAACAAAACATATAAGGGGAAATAAAAAAGTATCAAGCAGCTAATAAGAAAGTGAGGGAGGGAAATAAATGAGACAGCATGGTAGTCTTCCTTCCTCCTACACACACACACACACACACACACACACACACACACACACAGGTTTGCCCTAACCTCAGAAACACACACACACACAAACTGTTGCAACAGATCTCCTTGGACTGCAAGCTTGAATTTAAGATTTTGGAGGTCTACTTCCCTGCAGGGGAAGGGAGGGCTGAGTGTGAAGGGGACCATGAACAACATAACTTCTGGATATAAAGTGTATCTTTAGGATATCAAATATATCTTTTGGATAACAAGTACAACTGCGCCACTTCTGTGGGGTATAACAGCAGATGGGAGTGGCAGGATCTTACTTGTGAATTGAATGGCCTGGGATGCTGCCAAACTTAGTACACCAAATCTTGAAAATATTGTTCATCTGAAGGATATCCAAGCGATACACAATGTGACTATCTGACATGAGGAGGGTGAGTTCATATATCTATGAATCACTACAAAGAAAACAAAGAAAAGTAACTCTGAAAACAAATTATAGCAAATTATTTACAAACAAAAGGCACCAGTGACAGCTGATGATTCAAAATCTTCTCAGGACATATCATATTTTTATGCCAATAAGTTATATTACTAGCATTACAGATGACAGCTAGAGAATGAGTGTGAATGAATGTGGCCTTTTTGTCTGTTTTTCTGGCACTACCCCGCTGAAGCAGCGGGCAGCAATGCAGTTTCCTGTGGGGCGGGGGAAGTGGCAGGAATGGATGAAGACAAGTATGAATATGTACATGTGTACATATGTGTCTCTGTATGCATTTGTATGTATATATGTTGATATGTATATGTATGTATATGTGCGTGTATGGACGTTTATGTATATATGTACATGAGTGGATGGGCAATTCTTTGTCTGTTTCCTGGTGCTACCTTGCTGACGCGGGAAACGGCGATCAAGTATAATAATAATAAAAAATAATAATAAGCTATATAACTTATCTTTGAGGGATGAGTCCCAAACCTTCACTCACAAATAATCCTCTAACAGCATTACAGGCATGGAAGACTGTAAAATACTACCCCTAAAATCAAAAGGTATAATAAGCACTATAGGAAAGAGTACCCTGAATGTCCAGTGCTCAAAACTACTTGTACAGTGCCTACAGACCTCAAAAGCACAGTGGCATCCAAAGCAGAGAAAATTGAGAAGTCCATTGATAAGTATCAATAAGGTGTACCAGACCAGCCAAGCTATGATGCCTTGGTGGGCCTTCACCCAATGGTTACCAACAGCTTGGCCAGCCAACATCCCAATGCAGCAGCCTCAACCCAGTCTGAGCTGAAGGGCTAGAAGACCTCCAAAACTTACACAGTAAAGCCAGGTATACTGAGATGTCAATGAAGCCTGTAAGAGATTCTACCTCTCACTATGTAATAATTTCTGAAGCTGAGTCATTCTTAAAAGGGAACATTTGTTACTGATGCAGACATTTAACAACATATGTGTTTATGACAAAAATATTTCTAAAAAATACCATACATCTCACAACAGACACCTGAAAATACTTCTGAATATCTCACACACCTGGCAGCAGAGCAGCATATGGTAAAAGGTGCATAGCAAACATAAACAATGTCTCACCAGTTTGAAATGCATATTATTTAGAAAATTATGGTTGAACTACTTGTAATAACAAACTTAGAGAGATATATTTTCTAGAGTATCTGAACACCAGACACAATGTGTACCTCTGACAGTAAAGCTGCTGCATTATGTGTGGTAGGAAAAGGGGAAATATGATATACAATGTATTAATAAAATAGAGGTAGGGCAAATATGATATACAATGTATCAATAAAATAGAGGTAACAATAAATTAAGGCAATGATAAAGAAGATGAAGGAAATGTGACAAGTCAATATGCAATAACCCATAGATCAAAAGACAACTGCAATATCATACAAAGAGCAGAAGACCAAAGAGCAGAAGACAGCATGTAAGATAACTAAATACTATGTCCACTTCAATTTTTACTAGAATATAAATACCTGAAAAAATTTGGCCCGAATTGGAGGCTGAGTACACCTTAGGCCAGCCAAGAAGGCAGGCTCTAATTTAGCTGTCAGCTCAGTATTTCTAAGAGCATCATCCCGATACACATGGTTAACCAGCTCCAGAAACTGAGCCATGAGCTCTGTGTCTTCTGAGAACCGTTTTTCTACATACTGCATAAGTTTCACAAGAAGGATGGACTTCTCTCTCAAGCTGGGACCCTGGTTAATTGCTATTGGCGTCTTGTTCTTAACCCATTCTTCCACCATCTGCAAAAAATAATCCTAATTTCAATATAGAACCCTAGAACCAAATTCAAGGGGCTCCTGCAGCTTTAAGGCAGTACTAAAATCAGTAGTAGAGAAATGACAGACCCATTTATCGAGGAATGTTCCCTGATGGGACTGTACTCCTTTTCATCCAACAATGATGATACAACCTTCCCAACTATAAATCTTCAATCACAGTATAACCTCATGCAGGAGGAGTCCAATTACACAAACATATAAGTAAAGATATGGTACAAGTTAATCTGAGCTCCCCATGTGTTTGTAGACTACTTAAAGGTGGAAAGGTTGCAGGGAGATGAAAAAACAAATGAAGAAAGAGAATTTCACAGAATCACTATCTGAGGAAAGAAGGTATCACAATGGTAAATTCTCACATGGATGGTCTGTACACAAAAACTATGGGAAGAAACAGTCATTTACATTCCACAGTTCTAGGCCTTAGTGGATGGGAAACATGCCAACAGTTTGTGACACACTGGCAA
Organism: Panulirus laevicauda; assembly: GCA_032273605.1. Classification (NCBI taxonomy): domain Eukaryota; kingdom Metazoa; phylum Arthropoda; class Malacostraca; order Decapoda; family Palinuridae; genus Panulirus; species Panulirus laevicauda. The sequence goes on along the minus strand of JAUTXX010530562.1, from coordinate 2,579 downwards.
AAATAATACCTGTAGAATGAAGAGAAAGCAACATCAAAACAAACAAAAGGGGATAGCTGATGAAGGGTGACAGCAGGATAATTGATAAAGCAAAATGTTTTTGATTCCAACCTGGCTTTGAGAAAGCTGGGAGATGAGCTAACCCAGAAATGCATGCAGTACTCCATACTAGGGAAAATGAGGCCCCTTCAGACATGGAGTAGCATCTACAAAATACCCCAAGGTTTTGGAAGCAAATTTAATGATGTGGATGAGGTGGTATTTTACTGTAAACTTCTTATACAATAAGTTCAAGATATACTGGAAAAAAATTACTTCTCTGATTCATACGAACGATACTTAAATAAAAGATCAGTGAAACAAAAAGTGCAGTCTATGCATTTTTTGTAAATGTAACATTAGTTATACATACCTTTGTTATGGCCTTCATAACTTTGACATCTGGTGTCTTCTCAATAAGGCCAACTAATATGGTGCCAATGAAAGCCTTTCTCATTTCTACACCCATTACACCAACACGGTTTTTAACTAAATCCAATGAAAGAATCAACAGCTCGCTGCCTACTGTAATTAGAAATATGCATTCAAAACACATCAGTACAATGATTATTGGTATGCATGAATATATTCAAAAACAATATGAACAAGAACTACTTGAACAATACAAAACTAATTACATAAATACCTGAACTGTTATCTGCTGAAGTGTGACTGAGGTGATCACGGGCCATGCGTTGTAAAACCTTCATGAAAGGCATAATGAGTCTATCGATGTAACATGGATTGTTTTGGCATGCTGCCTTCAGTATCATAAGAGTACCAAATAAAGAGGTGGGAGAGGCATTGGCATTCTTCTCATACAATGTTAAACCTTCAAAAACAATTTTGGCAATTCTTGAATAAAGGTCCTCAAGCTCCTCATATCGTGAAGCTACGGTAGCACTAGTTGGTTCAGTTGGGAAGACTGACATGAGTCGAGCTAACAAGGAATGTGTGAGGCGCACAACACGAGAGTTGCTACAAGTCATGCATGCTACAAGGCCACGAGTTAAGCCACGCATAGCACCTAATATCTGTTCACGTCGTAATGTTCCAATAAGATAGGTGAAGACTTCAAGTCCAACGCACACATTTGCAAGATTTGGCTGAGCAGATTCTAAATTTAAGAATAATTTGTCCAGCCAAGCTAATTTAGGATCTGCATGAGGCCACATATCTGGCTTTAGAGCTCTTTTAAGGAGGTATACACAACGTCGAGACAGAGCTTCACCAGGTGCAACAGTGCCTGGTGTAATTGTACTCTCATTCACTTGGCAAGCTAACCGCAGTAAAAAGTAAACCACAGCATCTGCATGACTCTTCTCCATTGGTTTATTAACATCAATACTTCCCCGAGAACTGCCTCCAACTGACACTCTTGCTCGCTTTGCTTCTGGTCCATCTGTTGAGGATGATCGCTTTATGCCGCCAGGTTGCTGCTGCAACTGCTGAACTAATGTGTCACATCCATTATCACCATCTGTGTCTTCCTTTATTCTTTGTTCTTCCCATTTGATGCACACCTGAAAACACAATGAAAAAGGAATTCATGGGAAATGGCAATCAACTGTAATAAATATAAAAAATAACAAATAAACATTACATAACTCTTTCCTAATAATCTTCAGCATAAATTTTACTTTCATAACTGTAAAACAGAATGCATAATAAGAAACAATACCTCTGCTAAGTCAACAGCAAGTCTCCTTTGATCTAAATTAGCAGTGGGGGTAAAGCCAAGGCGATGCATGGCTTGAGTGATGTGGTGGGTGAGATGATGACGGACAGGATAGTACACATTGGCATGTCGTACCACCAACTGCAAAATGTGTACCAGCTGACCCACAGAGTGACCCTCTTCAACCAAGATTTTACGAGTCCAATGAGTCAACATGGTATTTCCTATAACAAAAAGGCCTTGCAAGAAAATTGCAAACACAATTCAAAAAATATAAAATCAGGTACAAAATCAGCCTCACAATTCTCCAAAAAATCAACCAAAAATATGAATGTACTCCCTTACCCCAATCAGCATTAAATGATGGACTTTAGGCACAATGCCATATTTCACATAACTTGGTTTTCGTGATCTCCACTCCTAGTCTTTCCAACAATATCAATCCTACAAAGTACTCCATCTTTTAAAAACCACAGTTAATCTTAGGCTTCTTCCATCTTTTAACTACCTTTGAAGAATATATCTACTTCACAGACAACTCCCTCCCACAACATTAATCATCAAAATATTCCATCCAGTTTAACTGATGTAATAAGATTTAGACTAAATATTGTATTGCTGTTCCTTGTCTTCCAGTATCTCATTTCCCTTCTTAGTTTCAATATCAAATTCTTTGTTCTAATGTGCTCATCAAATTAAAAACAGCTTCAACATCAATTCCCCATTCATATTCTCTATTTACAATTCTTCTAACAAAGTTTTTTTGCTCTAATACTTTTTTTTTGTTTTGCTTTGTCGCTGTCTCCCGCGTTAGCGAGGTAGCGCAAGGAAACAGATGAAAGAATGGCCCAACCCACCCACA
>JAUTXX010530551.1:0-11024 GCA_032273605.1 Panulirus laevicauda | reverse complement strand
CCTTGCTCTTATTCACATTTACTCTCAACTTTCCTCTTTCACACACATTACCAAACTCAGTCACCAGCTTCTGCAGTTTCTCGCATGAATCAGCCACCAGCGCTGCATTAGCAAGGTAGTGCAAGGAAACTGATGGGGAATGGCCCAACCCACCCACATACACATGTATATACATAAACGCCCACACACACACACACATACATTTCACCGTATACATACATATACATACATATACATGTATACACATGTACATATTCATACTTGCTGCCTTCATCCACTCTTGTTGTCACCCCACCTCACATGAAATAGCATCCCCCCCGCCCCCAACCACCAACAGCGAGGTAGTATCAAGAAGGGACAAAAAAGGCACATTTGTTCACACTCAGTCTCTAGGTGTCATGTCCAGTGACCCCTTTTCCATTTTTTTGGGGGGATTGATGTTTTTGTTGTGGGAAATGAGTGTTATAAGTGTATCTTATGTGATGCCTAGATCTGGTGTCCTGTTCAATGGGATTGACTGTCTACAAAAGGTAATCATATGTTTGGGGTTTAAAGAGTAATTGAAGACTTCTGTAGAGATGTAGGCATTCTGCTCTAAGTAAGCCACTATTCCAACTTTGTAATGTTGTGCTACATGTTAGCTGTTGCTACCCTGGTGTCAGGGTGTTGTGATGCGATAGTGAGGTCATCTGTGTATGAGAGGATCTTTGTGTTGTGGTTTGCTGGAGATATTAGGTCATATAGGAAGAGCCTGTAGAGGGTTAGAGAAAGAAATGCTCCTTGTCAAAGTTTCGTGATGTGTTTGTCAAGGACGAAGTGAACACGCATCTGTTGAGGGTAAAGTGAATCTAAGACTCATCGAGGGTGGAATGAAGATATATGTAGTGGTGTCTCCCCATACAGTAAACATGATGGTGAGTGGTAATATGGAGGGAGACATTCAGTATTTACTCACAGATGTTTGGTTTCTAGTTTACTTCTTATTTTCTCTTTACCTTCTACTGATTTATGGTCACTAATTATCATATCTATACTATTAAAGTTATCATCATACAGATGCAACACTAGTTGTAAAATTTATTGTGTACTTTGACACACAATACAGAGGGACAAAATTTTACTGTGTACTTTGACACATAATATACAAGATGGACGAAATCTTAACAAAAGGAAAAAGAGAGGAATTTCATGGGTAACAGGAATTTATTAACAGATGAACCTAGAAATGAATTAGGTATGCTGTATGTTTAAGTTTTGTATGGACTACCCAGCTATACAATAGGGAATAATCTAGAGGACCCTGATTGACTAGACAGTGACACAAATTTAATGGCTCTTACCATATACAGTAGAATTAGCTCCAAAGGCACAAACGCAGGCACACTCAGGTGGAACAGTGAAATTTGCAAGTGCCCACTGGGATTCCATGTAACCTCCCAAGAATCCCATTCCTGAGAATCTATAAAATCAGCAAATTAATATATGTATTACACAATTTACATGAGAATGACTGCCTAGCATTTGATCATCAAGTTTCACTTTAATAATGAACAGGAACCTTTGAAGGTGGCATTAAACTAACTTTTAAATTTACCCAGAAAAAGGAAACAGTGTCCTGAAAGTTCATCCCATAAAGATGGCAATGGTGTGATGGAAAAAGGTTTTAAGAGCTATAAATCCAAATAATATCATAAGAAGAAAAAATGCATAAAAAAGATGATATTACATAAGCTATATCTACTGTTTCCTGTATTAGCAAGGTAGTGCCAGGATCAGTAGAAGAAAAGGCCTCATTCACAACCAAACCCCAGACTTTGCATGGTTTCCCTAAGCTGCTTCATATACCCCGGTTCAGTCCACTGACATTACAGAGACACCTGTATAGCAAACCACTCCAATTAAAATTATCTCATGTATGCTTTTCACCCTCCAGAACACAAAATCTTTTTCAGTACATCCTTTCATATGGTCTTCCCCTTCTCCATGTTCCCTCCAACTCTGACACATATCCCCTTCAAACCCTTGTCTTTCATTTTCTCCATTTGTCCAAACCATTTCAGTACAAGCTCTCTCAACCATACTCTTCTTATTACCATACCTCTTTCTTACCCTATAATTATTTACTTGATAAACCCTCCTCACACCACACTGTCTTCAAACATACACATACATTCTCATCTATAGCCCATCCTTCATATCCACACAATATTTTTGTGACTACTGTACCTTCAAACATACCCATTTTTGCCCTCCCAGATAGCAACCTCTTTTCCATGCATTCCTCAAAGCTCCCAGAGCCTTCATCCTGTCATCCACCCTATGCTCATCTTCACTTTCAAAGTTACATTCGCTACCATGTCCATTTCCAGGTATCTAAAACACCCAACTTACTCCAAGTTTTCTTTATTCAAATTCACACCCTCATTAACCTATCTTTGCACAGTGAAACCCAATAACTTTGCTCTCAAATTCCTCCTTTCACACAAGCTTCCAAACTGAAACATCAACTTTTGCGGTGGATGGAAAAAACTGTATATGAAGCTGCATAACAACTAAAACACTGACTCTGAGAAACCACTTACGTTGAACGACGATTCAGCCGGGTGTTTTTAAGAGCAAATATGTGGATGGTACCTTTGTCACTTGAGCAGCAAAGGAATTCACTGTCACCACTGAAGTTAATGCTGTGGGGCATTGAAATCAAGTCATGAGAGTCGTCTATTTGCAATCATCCTATACATTTTCTTTCACTATAAGGCTTAACAGTATTGAGTTTGCAGTTACACTTTATTTTACTAATTTATAATTACCCCAGGAACAATTTAAAAGGAAGAGTCCTGGTTTTACACATGCCCCTTCTAAAAGCTCCTGCAGCCCATGGCTGCACCACATCCAACAGCTGGGAAATACAGACTTAGACAAAATTGTACTCCTAATGATACAACTTCATCAAAGGTAACTTTTCTCTCACAGTGTAACCTCAAGCAGGCATATTCCAGTAACACATACTGTTCCACTAATACCGAATATTATAAATGAGACCCATCGTTCACCACTCATCATGAAACAGGAAAAGCACTGTGCACTAATATGATTCTCCTAAAAATAAAAACATCTGAGTAGATATTGCAACAGACCTCAAATATGACTGAAAACACCAACTCAAGACCAACAAACCTTGTGAAAATTCAAAGCAATGCCAAAAGTCACAACAGATACATCATTTCCCATTCTGCATCCAAATCTTAATACTAATGGACAAAGCTAGCATATATGTTAATATCTAGCCATCTATTTTTTCAATCTATCTATCTACCTGTCAAAAACTCCTGGGGCATCCCTACCGATGATGGATGCCCTCTGCACAAAGATTATATGCCAAAGGCCTTGAAAGGGGTCAGTTTCTGTTTTCCGGCATTTTATATGGTCTGGCAATGGCCACCTTCCAAGGTTGCCGGATTAAAGAGGTACAACCTGTACTACCCTATGGATGGGGACATCTAGGCCAGTAAACTTCTGATCTAGAATAATCCATGATGTTCATACATTTAGGATGAAACATTTTCTGAATAACTATCTGGCTAAACAACTTAGACTGACACATTCTTCTCTTGAATCAGTTTTCACTATACAATCTTTGACATATGCCAGCATTACTGCTTCAGTGATGTTGGTCTGGTAGAGAGGGTTGAAATTAACATGGTGAAAATATGTTGCTGATCTTGCTCTGACAGGCATAGTATTGATTTTCAAGTCTGCTTGCTTGTCTGGAGTGCCAAGAAGCTCCATATCTTAGACTGAATCAGCATACACCAGTGAAAGTCCATCAAATATAGACTTCTGACCCACCCTTTTCTCTGCTGAATGTTTCAGATAATTTCCAATGAGATCATTATAAGCTTTCATTAATTCATTTATTTGTTAAAATGCTAAAGATCAAGAATCATTATCACAAAAAAAAGAGAAAGTAGTTGCTAAGCTGACCTACCCAACAAAGTCCAAGGTGAATGCCATACTGCAGCAGATGATGTGTGCTGTCTCTAGGCACACTAATTTCCAAAATGCAGCAGACAATTTACTATTTGTGCAATGGGAATTCCATGAATATAAAACAATACCCATCCAACAATTCTTCAGCACAGAAATAAAAGAAAAAAGACTACAAACTGATATTAAGCAATAGTTCACAGCTCTTCATAGTCATTAAGCAACTGAAAATTAACAGCAGTGTTTGTCAGCTTGATGCCCCCTCACCTTTGCAAAGTGATGTCATTAGCTTGGTAGGTTGCTGTTCGTTACTGGGTTCTGTGAATGAGCATATGATGGCCTTGTATGTTTTATGATGGTTAAAGGTGGTGAATCCTAATCAATATACCTAATTTTGTTAGGTAATTTGGTGTTTTATCCTCCACTAAGCATATGCTTTCTCAGATACTCATATGGTTCTGTCTGTGAGAAGTAAAAAATCTCACTTTTTCTGTCTTGATTGGAAACATACCATACATCAAAATGCTATTGGAAAAATAATGAACAGGCAATAGCAGATGTATGACTTGTAATATTTCTGGGAACATTAGTTACATTCAAATGTTATACAGAAGTCTATAAGCTTCTCATATTTAAGTTGCTTAAAAAACATCACTTATAAATTTAGCATCATATGTAATATAGAGTATTAAATCCACTTACAATGAAAATTTTAATAGCATCTTTAAGTCAATATTACATGATGATCAAAATATCCTGTTGAAATATAATTGTACATAACTGATTTCTACTCTGTGGAACTAAGTGTTCTCAAATCACACTAGATGGAAGAAAAGAATACACCAAGAATACATGTTTAACCTCAACTCACCAGTATACTGTGGCAGGGTCTGAGCCTCTCCTCAATTCAGCTAGCAGTACTCTTCTTGCGGTGTCCCACACTCGTATCAGTGTGCCTTTGTGTGATGCTGTAGCTAACAATGTGCCCTCACGATTCACACTGAGGCATGCTAACTCACTCTTATGTGCTTGTATGTTAAGTGGAGCTTGAGACACAGTTGATTCTGTTGTTAGAAGATCCTGAATAGTAATAGACATAATATGAAAATGCCAGCATTTCAGGTCAGTAATAATAAGAAAATCCAATGAACAAAAGATTCTACAGTTCTCACACATATAGTAGTGGTGAGGGCTAGGTCAGCTCCCTTCTTAGGAATGAAGAAAGATTTGTCAGTCCTCTAAATCAACATTTCACACAGCTAATTACAGTACCTTTCCAACTGATTACCATAAAACCCCAAGTGGTAAACTCATATGGAGTAACTTCACTCTGCTACATTGCATTCAGTGTGTGTTATGCTATTTTATATCTGTATTATCTTTTGACTGTAATGACAATCTCAGCATATACACTTGCACATACAGTAAATGACATCCACAGAATAGTTATATCATGGGTGCCAAAATTTTGTTAGGCACTATATAAAATCACGGTACTATGATTAAAAAACAGCAATTTGGCATCTTATACTAATGTTTCTTTACAAACATCCTATATACTATATGCACTAAAACAGAAATCACTTACCATCCAGTTCTATGACTATGCTTTGGCAAGCACTCTGTCTTAAATGTAAATGAAAAGCCAGATCCTATAATCTACATTCAAAATCTGTTCAATGTCTATATATTACCTATCTATCTTTATCACAGATTATTCAGAAAGCTGTAAGTATATGGACACAAAGACTATTATTATCACTTCTGAGAAGATGGATGTTATAAATATGGTTTTACATAGTTTAATGTACAGTCTTCATACAATTATAGTATGCACTGCATGTAATGAATACCTACACATTCCTAACATACAGTATATATAATATTTACGAGATTATTTATTCTGATATCTCTGCTGCTGTTTCTAGATTTCATCTGCAAGCATAACCACTGCAAGTCTGGAGTCATCTTTGATGAGGCTGCATCATCATCCACTGATAAAATACTGCATCGTCAAGGGTCTTTCCACCTAAAAGAAGCCCATCATATCCTACTCTGACATAGAAAAGAGCCTCAATGCAGCAGAAGTCTCATAAAAGGAGCCTTGGAGATATAAAGCTACCTAGCTAACTAACTTCATTATTCAAGTATCTATATGAACTTCACTCAAATACTCACCACTAATTGAACAGCACCAAGTTTATGAGCAGGAAAACAGAGTATGTGTCTGTCAGCAGATGGAAGTGGTGACACCTCACACAGTCCTAGGGGATTGTCTCTAGTTTCACAGGTGAAAAGTCGCTGAGGAGAATGTGGGAAGGAGAAGACGTGTATCTGCCGCCGACAAACTACAACTAATCTGAGTAAATGAAGATTTTAAAATAGAATTTTTCCATACACCTTGAGACATCCAGGCTCATAAAATAGCATTCAGCAACACTTTACACCAAATATTTCATATGAAACAAGAATCCAAGTGCTGAGAATCAGCACATTCGAAGCAAAATCACTCACTGAAAACCATAAAACTCAATCTTTATTCACCTGTCTTTTCTTAGTCTGACTGCTAGTACTGGAGCAGAAAAAGTGAACTCGAGGACCAACTTTGATGTGCGATCATCATAAATAAGTACAGTATTGTCTGCATACTTTGGTACTGCTCCTCCTCCTACCATTGCCAAGAGATTAGTTCTGTGCAACATCTCACCATGACCAACGCTGCCAACTAAACTTTCTCCTGGCATGTGGAAAAAGAAAAACATTAGAAATTCATATAAAGTATGAATGGCGAGGATTTCGAAGAAGGAAAATGCTTTAGGTACCTGGAAGTGGGCATGAGAGTGGATGGAACCAAGGGGGCTGGAGTGAGTCATAGGGTGGAAAAAGGGATAAGGTCCTGGTGCATTAGGAAGTGTGTAAAAAGAAAGGTCAGTGTCTAATAAGGCAAAGAAGAGCATGTCTGTAGGCACACTTGTACCCACAGTGTTGTATGGACATGAGTCTAAGACCTTGATCGAAAAAGAAATGAAATGCCGAAGGATAAAATACGATAAGAAAAAGGTTGATTGTGCAAGGTAAGACAATACAAGAGAAAGTTGTCATAATTAGTGGTCTTAATGAAAAAGCTGACATTGGTGTGATGAAGTGCATTAGACATAAAGAAAGAATAAGCAAAGAAAGACTGACCAAAATTATTTATGTGAGATTAGCACAGTTTAGAGATAACATGCAGAAACAAGCAGTTTCAAAAAGTTAGGAGCACACTAAACATGTTAACAAACATGTTACAAACATGCAAAAAATAATGTTGATGAGGTGTGAAGTAAAATATTGCCAAAAGAAGCACAGTTTAAGCTTATGCTGGTGAAGGTTATCATAAGTACAATGGAAGATGGATATTCTCCATAAATAACCTAAACAATTAAAAAGAAAACGAAATACAACCTACAAACCTACTGTGATGGCTGGATGTAAATGCAAACATACTCTAAACTGAATGACTCAAGAAATCAAAAGGCATCAGACTTACGTAAATGTATCTTCTCAGCAAGGGGCTCTACGTTGTAAATTTGAACTCCCGAGTCCATACAGCATATGAAGCAACCTGCATAATGAATATGTTCCATATCTTATACAAATAGAAAATAAATAATATCATGAATATACTCTTAGGAGGTACCATATCATATCTTAGCTCAAAAATGTAAAACTTGTGAACCTTTACAAGCCTAAAGAAAACTTATTTTCCAGTTGTCTATGATGAAAGTTCCAGTCATAGAGAGACATAATCAATGTGGTCAGACCCTGAACAAAGTAATGAGAAAGAGTAAAAAGATAATAATATTCTGAGTGATTGAGAAAGTGAAAATCTTGCCTTTTAAAAAAGAGGTCAAGTCACAGACCATGTTCAAGAACTGCTTCACTTTAATCCATAATATGTGTACCAAAATTTATTAAATTTCATCTTATCTCGGGATATGAAAAACAGGAACATATAAATAACTGGAGAAAACTTGTTATATTGTAAAGAAACTGGCTAAAATCTAGATTTGCTGACAGAGAAAAGGCAAAATCTCCCAAGAGAGATACTTTCCTGTATTGCTTTAGAAAAGACAGAACAGAGCAAGGAGCAAAACGAGGAATTTTCCCTCTAAGACTCTTTCATCGATTCTTGACGTTACCTCATTCACGCAGGAAATGGCGAACAGTACAAAAATAACATTATCCAATGCTAATTTCCATGTATAGCTAGGCTGGTAATTCATACCCACATTTTCTCTGATCTTCACAATCATCCACACTATCTAGCTATATAAACATCATAAATAAAAAAAAACAATTACATTCCCAAGTAATAATCTAATAAGTAAACAAAATCCAACTATTCCGTATGGAAATTTTAAAGTTTATCAAATGTTGGGATTAAACTGGATCATTACACAAGACTGACTTTTTGTGCTATCTTCGGAATTCTATTACAATTTTTGTTGTTCTCATGGTGGGTGTTAAATGAATTTCCAAAACAATCTGTGCAAACAAACATTCGGTCAAACTTACGGTGAAGACTAATTTACTTTACTCTCATGAACATGAAATTATTCCCATTGAACTTCATAAGAAATTGTGCTTACCATGGTCTTGGTTGAATCGTAGGCTGTGAACCTTTTCCCTCACAGCCATAATATTTTTCAGCTGCATTGGCTCATGTACATCGGACTGATACAAAACTACACCTTTGTTCTCACGTCTGCGTCGTGAGTATTCCAACTCTTGCCTTAATGAAATCCTGTGTTCGAGTGTTTGACATTGATCTTCGTCCATCTTATTTCCTCGACGTTTATGAAAATATTAATCTTTCAACAAACGATATATAAATGAATTGACTTTTATGTACCTCTGTGAATATGTATAGGTAAAATAAGAGGATATTCAACCTCTTTCTTAAATACACTCAACTGTAATATCTAAGTAACGGACAAAGACATGTAAGATCAGCTGTATTATCAAAACATTGGTGGCATTCATGTATACTTGAAACATTCTCTAGACGTTATTATGACAATCAACTCGAGTCTTCACTTATTAGGTAATACATATTTTTCTAGAATCATTTTTGAAACGAAATATTATCATAACGCGTATTTGTTAATTTCATTGAATTTTCTTCAATTTGACATTCAGTTCATGTGACATGTCAAAACATTCCATTTATTTGTTCTCTGTCAAGTATAGTTTTGCTGATAAGATCAAGATTGCCAGTGTTCTCTGTCGATCACTTGTTACGTCCGACTATAGGTAATGATAACTAAATGCGAGAAATGGACTACTAGTCTAATCACAAAGAGGTATGGCCACCACAAGCAGGCAATACTAATACTTAAAACTTGAAAGGAAGTTCAGTTGTAAACTATTTTTCACGGTAACACAGTTATCCCAGAAGACTGTATACTTGGTGTATGTGTTTGCAAGTTAGATACAGTGGTGGATGAGAGCACATGCAAGGCAGTTTGGGTAGTATAACAAGAAAAATCAGCTTGTCGCAATAATTAAAAAACGCTGCTCAAACCAATTCTACGTCTTAAACACGTTGATGAACAAGACAAAACTTCCATTTTAAGGGAAGTAGATTACTCCCTGGGTCTACGTACGGGTAGCTTTAAAGACAACAATCAGAAAGAACATGACCAAAATCTTTTAGACTTATGGAGATGTAAAGTGAACACGAGCAGGTCCATTTACTACCACCATATCATGCAAGAAGTCCCCGTGGACTCATGGGAATATCTTGATCACGTGCAAAATTGTGATCCTTTCATGTTGATAATGAATAGAACAAATGTAAACTTTACCAACAGAGTAATTCTACCATTTTGCACCATTATATACTTGACTGTTGTAAAAATCTGTGAGTTGTGAGACGCCTTTTACCAAACATTACAAGTTATGTGCAAACATCTCTCCCATTATAATATTCTACCTCAGATACTTTAGAAGTATCATACCTTTGCTTATCATAAGTATTTATCTTGATACATAATCAAATCATTGTTATTCACCTGTTGTAAACTTTACCATATAAACTACCGAATAATTTATTGTGTTGCCCAAACCATGTTAATGTATTTCATTCATTGGAGTCCATTTCCTGGACCGATTGTGCGCTCATTCTATATCCTTTTCAAAATGAATTATATTTAGTGAAAATGATCGCCTGTTTGATGAATGCTGAAACACCAGTTCGCCAATATCGCCTTGATAAGAGGCATCGGTTCTGGGCTACCAATTTTTGGAAAAGCTAAATTTGGACGAATTTTTTTTAGGGAAGTAGTGCAAATGACTGAGACATGTATAGAAGAAAGCGGCAGGAGGTCAAGAGAAAGGTACAAGAGGTGAAAAAGAAGGCATATGAGGGTTGAGGTGAGAGAGTATCAGTAAATTTTAGGGAGGATAAAAAGATGTTTTGGAGGGAGGTAAATATAGTGCGTAAGACAAGAGAACAAATGGGAACATCGATGAAGGGGATAAATGGGAAGGTAATAACAAGTAGTGGTGAAATAAGGAGATGGAGTGAGTATTTTGAAGCTTTGTTGAATGTGTTTCATGATAGAGTGGCAGATATAGTGTGTTTTGGTCGAGGTGGTGTGCGAAGTGAGAGGGTCAGGGAGAATGGTTTGGTGAAGAGAGAGGAGGTGGTGAAAGCTTTGCGGAAGATGAAAGCCAGCAAGGCGGCGGATTTGAACGGCATTGCAGTGGAATTTATAAAAAAAAGAAATGGGGTGACTGTGTTGTTGATTAGTTGGTAAGGATATTCAGTGTATGTATGGTTCATGGTGAAGTGCTTGCATAGTGCCATTGTACAAAGGCAAAGGGGATAGAGGTGAATGTTCAAATTACAGAGGTATAAGTCTGTTGAGTATTCCCGGGAAATTATATGGCAGGGTATTGATTGAGAGGGTGAATGCATGTACAGAGCATCAGATTAGGGAAGAGCAGTGTGGTTTCAGAAGTGGTAGAGGATGTGTGGATCAGGTGTTTGC
>JAUTXX010530540.1:0-11024 GCA_032273605.1 Panulirus laevicauda | reverse complement strand
CTCCAAAATTATATTCCGTCTTCCCTAGCATCTTTCTACATCCTCCAGCATCATCTTACATCCTTCTTGGCATCATCGTACATCCTCACAGCATCGTTCTACGATCTCCCAACCATCATTGTTAATTCTGTCCTGCTCATCTTACATCCTTCCCATCATCATCTTACGTCCTCCCTAGCATCATTTTAATCCTTCTTAGCATGAATTTACATCCTCCTAGCATCAGTTTACATCCTCCCTAGCATCATCCTCCCTGATACCAAGCATCATCGTAGATCTCTTCCATCATCATCTTATGTCTTCACCAGGATCGTCGTGTATCCTCCCTAGCATCATCCTACATCCATTTTCGCTTTATCCTACGTCTTAATAGCATCATTCTTCGTTGTCTTTAGCATCATCGTACATCCTCGCCAGCGTCGTCCTACGTCCTAACTAGCTTCATCTGACATCCTTCCCAACTTCATCTTTCATCCTCTCCGGCATCATCGTAAGTCCTCCCTAGCTCCATCATATATCCTTACAACATCCCACATCCTCCGTAGCATCAACTTACATTCTCCGCAGGATCATCCTCGATCTTCTCTTGCATCCTCGCCGGTATCATTGTACCTCGATGGAAAGAGTTTTGGCTGTTTTATTGATGTCAGTGCATGTTTTTTGGATGTTTTATTGATGTCAACACATTTTTCTTGGATGTTTTATTGATGTCAAAACACATGTTCTCTTTTTGTTGCAATGAGGCTAACAGAACAACCTTGGCTATTGTTTTCATATCACAAAGGGTGTTTTAGCTCCTGTGCGCACATGATTTTTGGCTTTTTTGGTAATGTCAACGTAGGGGGGCTCTGGCATTTTTGATTGTCAAACCGGTTATTTTTTTTTTTTTTTGTCCTTTATTGATATCAGAATATAATGTCATGTTTTTTTTTCCACTCCACTATTATTCTACATCCTCCCCAGCAGCATCCTACGTCCTCAGCAGCATCCTACATCCTATCCAGCATCATCTCACATCCTACCCAGCATTATCCTACTTTCACCCCAGCATAATCTCTCGTCTTCAACAGCATCATCATACATCGTCTCTAGCATCATCATACACCCTCCCGAGCATCAACTTACATCCTTCCCAGTATCATCCTACATTCTTCGCCGATTTATCTTACGTCATCCCAGCATCATTCTTCAACCTTACCAGCGTCGTCCTACATCCTGCTAGCATCATCCTATATCTTCCCAGCATCATCCTACGTCCTCCCCAGCATCATTCTACGTCCTTCCCAGTATCATTCTACGTCCTCCTCAGCATCATCGTCCATGCTCACCAGCATAATTGTACACACCTTCCCAGCATCATCCTACGTCCTTAAAGCATCATTCTACATCCTCTCCAACATTATCCTCCATCCGCCATAGCATCTTCCTGTATCCCCTCAGGATCATCTAACATCCTTCTCAGTATTATCCTACATTCCCACAGCATCATCCTACGATCTCCACAGCATCATTGCAAATTCTGTCTTGCATCATCTTACGTCCTTCTCATCATGGTCCTACGTCCTCCTCAGCGTCATCTTAATCCTTCTTAGCCTGAATTTACATCCTCTTAGCATCAGTTTACATTCTTCCTAGCATTATCCTCCTTACTACTAAGGATTATCCTACATCTTCCCAAGCATCATCCTAAGTCTTCACCAGGATCATCGTGTATCTTCCCGAGCATCATCCTACATCCTTCCTCGCTTCATCCTACGTCCTAGTAGCATCATCCTTCGTCTTCTTCAGCATCATCGTAAATCATCGCCAGCATCATTTTACGTCCTCACTAGTATCATCTTACATAATTCCCAGCTTAATTTTTCATCCTCCTAGCATCATCGTGCGTCTTGCCTAGCTCCATCATATATTCTCATAGATCATTCTTCATTCTCCGTACCACCAACTTGCATCCTCCGCAGGATCATCCTCGATCCTTTCCTGCATTCTATTACATCCTCCCCAGTATCATCCTACCTTAATGCAAAGGGGCTTTGGCTGTTTTATTAATGTCAACACATGTTTTGTGGATGTTTTCTTGATGTCAACGCATTTTTCTTTTATGTTTCATTGATGTAAAAACACATGCTCTGTTTTCGTTGCAATGAGGCTAACACAACCTACCTGGCTTTCGTTTTGATGTCACGAAGGGTATTTTAGCTCCTGTACGCATATGTTCTTTGGTTTTTGTAATAATGTCAACGTAGAATGGCTCTAGTAGTTTTAATGATGTCAAACCATATTCTTTTATCCTTTATTGATGTCAGAATATATGTCCTGATTTTTGTCCACTTCACCATTATCCTACATCTTCCCCAGCAGCATCCTACGTCCCCAACAGCATCATCCTACATCCTATCCAGCGTCATCTCACATCCTACCCAGCATCATCGTACCTCCACCCTAGCACAATCCTTCGTCTTCAACAGCATCATCATACATCGTCCCTAGCATCATCATACATCTTCCCTAGCATCAACTTACATCCTTCCCAGAATCCTTCTACATCCTTCGCCGATTCATCCTACGTCAACTTAGCATCATTCTTCGACCTTTCCATCATCATCCCACATCATCATAGCGTCATCTTACATCCTCCCAATCATCCTACGTCCTCCCCAGCATCATCGTCCATGCTCATCAGCATCATTTTACAACCTACCAGCATCATCCTACGTCCTCAAAGCATCATTCTACATCCTCTCCAACATCATCATCTATCCTCCCTAGCATCTTCCTACATCCCCCAGGATTATATTTCTCATTCTCAGCATCATCCTACACCCTCAGAGCATCATCCTACGATCTCCCCATCACTATTGTAAATTCTCTCCTGCATCATCATACATCTTTCCCATCATCATCCTGTGTTCTCCCAGCGTCATCTTTATCTTTGTTTGAATTTACATCTTCCCTAGCATCATCCTCCCTATTACGAAGCGTCATCTTACATTTTCCCCAGCATCATCCTATATATTCACCCGGATCATCGCGTATCCTCGCAAGCCTCATCCTACGTCATAGTAGCATCATCCTTCGGCGTCTTCAGCATCATTGTACATCCTCGCCAGCATCATCTTACGTCCTCACTAGCATCATCTTACATCCTTCCCAGTTTCATCTTTCATCCTCCCCAGCATCATCGTACGTCTTTCCTAGCTCCATCATGTATCCTCACATCATCCTACATCTTCCGTAGCATCAACTTATATCCTCCATCCTTTCTTGCATCCTCTTCCATCCTCCCCAGTATCATTCTACTTCGATGAAAAAGGACTTTGGCTGTTATATTGATGTCAACACATGTTTTTTTAATGTTTTTTGATGTCAGTACATTTTTCTTGGATGTTTAATGATGTCAAAACACATGTTCTGTTTTTGTTTCAATGAATTTAACATAACTTCTTTGGGTGTTGTATTGATATCAAAAATTGTGTTTTAGCTCCTTTACGCAAATGTTCTTTGGCTTTCGTAATGGTGTCAGCGTAGACGGATTTTAGGAGTTTTAATGTAAAGCATTTTCTGTATGTTATATTAATGTCATCACACGGTTCTTGTATTTATTCATGTAAAAACACATGTTCTGTTTTCGTTGCAATGAAGCTAACGCAACTTACCTAGCTGTCGTTTTGATATCACGAAGGATGTTTTAAATCTTGTACGCATATGTTCTTTGGCTTTTGCTATGATTTCAGCGTAGGATA
The DNA here is from genome assembly GCA_032273605.1 of Panulirus laevicauda. Lineage (NCBI taxonomy): Eukaryota > Metazoa > Arthropoda > Malacostraca > Decapoda > Palinuridae > Panulirus > Panulirus laevicauda. The sequence goes on along the minus strand of JAUTXX010530540.1, from coordinate 7,281 downwards.
GCTCTGGTAGTTTTATTTCTGCCGAACCACATTTTTCTTTTTTGGTCCTTTACTGATGTCAGAACAAATGTCCTCCTCAACAGCATCATCCTACATTCTCGCTAGCATCCTCCCTAGCATCATCTTTCATCCTCCCAGCATCATCCTACATTCTCGCTAGCATCCTCCCTAGCATCATCTTTCATCCTCCCAGCATCATCCTACGTATTCCCTGCCACCATCATACCTCCTTCCAACATCAGCCTACATCCTCCCTAGCATCAACTTACATCCTTACCAGGATCATCCTACATTCTTCCCCATTTCAATATTCGTTCTCCCGGCATCATCCTTCGTCCTCTTCAGCATCATCGTACATCATCCCACCATCATCCTACATGCTCCCAAGCATCATGCTACATCCTTCCCAGCATCATCCTATAATCTCCCCAGCATCATATTTCATCCTCCGTCCTCACTAGCATCATCTTAGTCTCCGCAGCATCATTTATCCTCCTAAGCATCATCCTCCGTCTTCCTTTACACCATCATCCATCCTCCAAAAATCCTCCTACACTCTCCTAGTATCAACCTAGATCCTCCGCAGGATTATCTTACATCTTTCCCAGTTTCTTCTTACGTATTCCCAAATTATCTTACATCTTTCCCAGTTTCTTCTTACGTATTCCCAAATTCATTTCTCTTCCTCTCCAGGATCATCATACTTCCTCCCAACATCATCCTACATACTCCAAAGCATCATCCTATGTCCCTCCCAGCATCATCCTACATCCTCCCCAGTATCATCCTACATCCTCCTAGCACTATCTTACATTCTCCCAGTATCATTCTATAGCCTTCCATGCATCATCCCACGTCCTGCCCAGTATCATACTAGTTCCTCACCAGCATCATTCTACAACCTCCCCAGCAACATACTACATCCTCTCTTACATCTTCCTAACATCATCCTACATCAACCCCAGCATCATCGTACGTCTTCACTAACACCATCATATAACCTCACATCATCCTACATCCTCCGTAGCATTATCTTCCTTCCTCCGCAGTTTCACCCTTCATCTTCCCAAGCATGATGTTATATCCACCGAGCATCATCTAGCATCCTCCCCTGCATCCTCTTACATCCTCCCCTTGCATCATCCTATATCGATGGAGAGGGGCTTTGGCTGTTTTCTTGGTGTCAACACATTTTTCTTGGATGTTTTATTGATGTGAAACATATGTTCTGGTTTTGTTGCATTGAGGCTAACAGAACTTAGACATCAAAAAGGGTGTTTTAGCTCCTGTACGCACATGTTCTTTGGCTTATTGATAATGTCAACCTAGAAGGGCTCTGACAATTTTAATGATGTCAAACTAGTTTTTTTTTTATCCTTTACTGATATCCAAACAAATGTCCTGTTTTATGTCCACTCCACCATTATCCTACGTCCTCCCAGCATCATCCTACGTCCTCAACAGTATCATCCTACATTCTCGCCTGCATCATCCTACGTCCTCAACAGTATCATCCTACATTTTCGCCAGCATCATCTTACATGCGCCCTAGCATCATCATCCTACCTCACTAGCATCATCTTACATCCTTCTCAGCATCATCTTTCATCCTCTCCTGCATCATCCTACTTCTTTCCTATCACCATCATACATCCTATAAATATCATCCTACATTCTCCCTAGCATGAATTTCTATCCCTCGCAGAATCATCCTACGCCATTCCCCATTTCATCCTACGCCCTCTCAGCATCATCTTTCGTCCTCCAGCTTTATCGTACATCGTCCCAGCATCATCCCACATCCTCTAAGCATCATCCTATATCCTCCCAGCATTATCCTTCGTCCTGCCTAGCATCATTAAACCTCCTTCTACGCTTCATCCTACTTCCTCTCAGCACCATCCTTCTTCTTTTTGAGCATCATCCTTCATCCTCGCCAGCATCATCGTACGTCCTCACTAGCATTATCTTCCATCCTTTCCAGCATCTCTTTTCATCCTCCCCAGAATCATCGTATGTCTAACTTAGCACCATTATACATCCTCACATTATCTTACATCCTCCGTAGGATTACTTTCCATCCTCCCAGCATCATCTAACATCTTCTCTGGCATATTCTTACATCCTCTTACATCCTCCCTGGTATTATCATACATCAATGTGGAGAGGGGCTTTGGCTATCATATTGGTGTCAACACGTTTTTTGGATGTTGTATTGATGTCAACACGTTTTACTTGGACGTTTTGTTGCAATGGGTTTAACAGAACCTTTTTGGCTGTTTTGATATGAAAAGGGTGTTTTGGCTCCAATACGGAAATGTTCTTTGGCTTTCGTAATGGTGTCAACGTTGACGGGCTTTGGCAGTGTTAATGTCAAACCATTTTCTTAATGTTATATTAATGCCACCACATGTTTCTTGTGTTTTATTGATGTAGAAACACGTTCTGTTTCCTTTACAGTGAGGCTAACACAACTTCCTTGGCTGTGTTTTTGACATCACGAAGGGTGTCTTAGGTCCTGTACGCATATGTTCTTTGATTTTTGTAATAATGTCACCGTAGAATGGCTCTTGCAGTTTTAATGATGTCAAATCATTTTTTTGGATCCCTTGTTGACGTCACAACAAATGTCCTGTTTTTGTACTACTCCACTATCATCCCACATCCTCCTCAGCATCATCTTACCTCCTCAGCAGCATCATTCTACATCCTCCCTAGCATCATCTTATATACGCCCTAGCATCATCCTCCGTTCTCACTAACATCCTCTTTCATCTTCCTCACCGTCATCTTACATCCTAGCCAATACGTCTTATGTCTTCTAGTACCATCATACATCCTCAAAACATCATCCTACATTTTCTCTAGCATCAAGTTGCATCCCTCGCAGGAACATCCTACATTCTTTCCCGTTTCATACTTCGTCGTCCCAGTATCATCTTAAGCTATCCCAAGCATCATCCTACACCCTTTTCAGCTTCATCCTACGTCCTTCCCAGCATCATCCTCCCTAGCATTATCATACATCCTTCTCAGCATTATTCTACAACCCCCACCATCATTTTACGACCTCCTCAGCATCATCGTAAATCCTCCGCAGTATCATCTTACATCCTACCCAGCAACATCATACGTCTTCCCCAGCATCATCATAATCCTCTTAGGCTTCATTGCACATTCTCCCCAGCAGTATTTTGAATCCTCCCAGCATCATCCTACCTCCACCCAGCATCATCCTACCTCGTCCAAGCTTCAACCTAAGTGTTCACCAGCATCATCGTGTATCATCTCCAGCATCATCTTAAATCCTTCCCAGAATAATTTTACATCCTCCACAGCATTATCTTACCTCCTACCCAGCATCATACTACATTCTCCCTAAGATCATCCCACATCCCCAGCATCATCCTTCGTCCTCCCCAGAATCATCATATATCCTTCTCTAGCATCATCTCATATCCTCCTCAGCACCATCTTACATCCTTTTCGGGATCATCCAACATATTTCCAGCATCATCTCTCATCCTCCCTAGCATCATCGTACGTCTTCCTTAGGACAATCAAAAATCTTCCCAACATCATCCTACATCATCACTATCATCAACTTACATCCTCCGTAGGATCATCTTACATCGTTCCCTGTTTAATGCTACGTCGTACCAGCATCATTCTTTGTCCTCTCCAGCATCATCCTACATCCTCCTAAGCTTCATCCTACGTCCTACCCAGCATCATCCTATTTCCTCACCTGCATCATTCTACAACCTCACCAGCAACATCTTCCATCCTCGCAGCATCATCTTACATCCTCCCTAGCATCATTCTACACCATCTCTAGCATTATCCTATTCCTATTCAGCATCATCTCACATCCTACCCAGCATCAGCCAACGCCCTCCACATCATCATTTGTTTTCCCTAGCAGCATCATATATCCTTTCTAAATCATCATACATTATCCCTAGCATCAACTTACGTCCTCACTAGCATCATCGTACATCCTTCCCTGTTTCATTTTACGTCCTCCCATCATCATCCATCTCCTTCTATAGCATCATCCTATATCCTCCCAGCTTCATCCTACATCCTACCCAGCATCATCTTCCATTCTTCTCAGCATCATCTTTCATCCTCCCAATCATCATCCGTCTTCCTTAACACCATTATCCATCCTCCAAAAATCCTCCTACATCCTCCCAGCATCATCCTATATCCTCTCAAGCACCATCGTACATCCTTCCCAGCTTCATCCTAAGTCCTCTCCAGTATCATCCTACTTCCTCCTAGCATTACCTTAAATACTTCCAGCATCATCCTATATCCCTCCATGCATCTTCTTACGTCCTGCCCAGTATCATCCTACATCCTCACCTGCAAAATATTATATTCTCCTCAGCATCATCTTACATCCTCCCAACATCATCCTACATCCACCCCAGCACCATCTTCCCCAGTACCATCATATATCCTCACAACATCACCCTACATCCTCCGTAGCATCAACTTCCATCATCCGCAGGATCATCCTCCATCTTCCCCATCATGATCTTACATCCACCCAGCATCATCTAACATCCACGCCTGCATCCTCCTACATCCTCCTCCGTATCATCCTACATCGATGGAGAGGGGCTTTAGCTGCTTTATTGGTGTCAACACATGTTTTTTGGATGTTTTCTTGATGTTAACACATCTTTCTTGGATGTTTTATTGATGTGAAAACATATGTTTTGTTTTTGTTGCGATGAGATTAACAAATTCTTTGACTGTTGTTTAGATATATCAAAAAGGGTGTTTAACTCCTGTTCGCACATGTTCTTTTGCTTTTTTAATAATGTTAAAGTAGAAGGGCTCTGGCAGTTTTAATGATGTCAAAACAGATACATTTTGCATCCTTTATTGATGTCAGAAGAAATGTCCCGTTTTTCGTCAACTCCACCAGTATCCTACGTCCTCACCAGCATCATCCTACGCCCTCAACAGTATAATCCTACATTCTCGCCAGCATCATCTTACATCCTCCCTAGCATCATCCTCCGTCCTCCTTAGCATTATCTTACATCCTTCACAGCATAATCTTTCATCCTCCCAAGCATCATCCGTATTCCTTTACACCATTATGGATCCTCCAATAATCCTCATACATCCTCCCTACATCAGCCTACATACTCCCAAGCATCCCTCGTACATCCTTCCCAGCATCATCCTACATCCTCAGCAGCATCATCTTACATCCACCTTAGCATCATCCTTCATCCTCACTAGCATCATCTTACATTCTCCTCAGCATCATCTTTCATCCTCTCAAGAATCATCCTCCGTCTTCCTTTGCACCATTACCTATCCTCCGAAAATCCTCCTACATTCTCCCGGTATCATCCTACATCATCCTAAGGACCATCGTACATCCTTCCCAGCCTCATCCTAAGTCCTCCACGGTATCATCCTATATCATCCTTGCATTATCTTACTCCCAGCATCATCTTATATAATTTCATGCATCATCCTACGTCTTGCCCAGTGTCATCATACTTCCTCACCAGCATCATTCTACAACCTCACCAGCAACATATTACATCTTCCCAGCATCATCTCACTTCCTCCCAACATCATCCTACATCCACCTCAGCATCTTCCTACGTCTTCCCTAGCACCATCATATATCCTAACAACACCATCCTACATCCTCCGTAGCATCAACTTCCATCCTCCGCTGGATCATTCTCCATCTTCCCCAGCATGATCTTACATCGACCCAGCATCATATAACATCCTCCCCTGCATCCTTTTACATCCTCCCACGTATCATCCTCATCTGCATCCTCTTACATCCTCCCACGTATCATCCTACATCGACGGAGAGGGGTTTTGCCTGTTTTATTGGTGTCAGCACATGTTGTGTGAAAACATGTGTTATATTTTTGTTGCAATGAGGTTAAGAGAACTTGTTTGGCGATTGTTTAGATATCTAAAAGGGTGTTTTAGCTCCTGTACGGACATGTTCTTTGGCTCTTTCAATAATGTCAACCAAGAAGGGCTCTGACAGTTTTAATGATGTCAAACCAGTTTTTTTTCTTTTACATTCTTTATCGGTGTCAGAACAAATGTTCTGTTTTTCGTCCACTCCACCATTATCGTACGTCCTCCCCAGCATCATCCTACTTCCTCAACAGTAACATCCTACATTCTTGCCAGCATCATCTTACATCCGCCCTAGCATCATCCTCCTTCCTCACTACTATCATCTTACATCTTCTCATTATCATCTTCCATCCTCCCAAGCATCATCCTCCGTCTTCCTTTACACCATTATCCATCCTCCGAAAATCGTCTTGCATCCTCCCAGCATCATCCTACATACTCGTATCCCTCTTATGTCCATCCTAGCATCATCCTACAATCTCCGCAGCATCATCTTACATCCGCCTTAGCATTATCGTCCGTCCTCACTAGCATCATCTTACATTCTCCTCAACATCATCTTTCATCCTCCCAAGCATCATCGTCCATCTTCCTTTACACCATTATCCATCCTCTGAAAATCCTCCTGAATCCTCCTAGCATCATCCTACATCCTCCCTAGCACTATCGTGGATCCATCCCAGCTTCATCCTGAGTCCTCCCTGGTATCATCCTACATCCTCCTAACAGTACCTTACTCCCAGCATCATCCTATATCCTTCCATGCATTACCCCACGTCCTGCTCAGTATCATTCTATTTCCTCACAAGTATTATTGTACAACCTTCCTAGCAACATATTACATCCTCTCCAGCATCATCTTACATCTCACAACATCATCCTACATCTATCCCAACATCATTCTAAGTCTTTCCTAGCACCATCATATATCCTACATGCTCTGTAGCATCAACTTACATCCTCCGCAGGATCATCCTCCATCTTCCCCAGCATGTTCTTACATCCACCCAGCATCATCTAACATCCACCCCTGCATCCTCTACATCCTCCTCAGTATCATCCTACATCGATGGAGAGGGGCTTTGGCTGTTTCATTGGTATCAACACATTTTGTTTTTTAAGTTTTCTTGATGTTAACACATTTTTCTTGGATGTTTTATTGATGTGAAAACATATGTTCCGTTTTTGTTCCAATGAGGTTAACAGAACATCTTTGGCTGTTGTTTAGATATCAAAAAGGGTGTTTTAGCTCCTGTACGCACATGTATTTTTGGATCATTTATTGATGTCAGAACAAATGTCCTGTTTTTCCTCCATTATCATACGTCTTCCCCAGCATCATCCTACTTCCTCAACAGT
>JAUTXX010530518.1:0-11024 GCA_032273605.1 Panulirus laevicauda | reverse complement strand
CTATGAGTCCACGGGGAAAATGAAACACGATAAGTGTTTCAAATCCCAACACCACCACAGAAATTCCGTTTCTCTTCTGCTATTCTAAACTACATCCTTGTTAGAAAAGATATAATGAAGTATTTCTATAGTATAACAGGGGTGGGTGGATGGACCCGAACGACTGAGGACACTGTTAATGAAAGTAGCATACATGAAACTAAGAATTCGTTTGATAGTGGAGAATATTATAGAGATGAGGCCCAAAGGGTGTCAAACTCCTTCCCTGTACAACACCAATAGGTAGTTACATGTAGGTTATGACACACACACACACACACACACACACACAAGCGGGCCTCCGTGGTGTAGTGGTCAATGTTAGTGTCAGTATGATCGAGCCTGTAAGGGTAACATGCTGGGTCATCTCCGTAACCTTAAGAGTGGACAGTGTGAGTATACCTCTTGAATGCATGTACCCCAGGCCCGTAGACGATCCCTGGAAGCCTCTATTTGGAGCAGCAGCTGCCTCGTTCCCTGGCTGACGTGCAAGTGCAATAACAAGCGTGGGAAAACCCTCCCCCCATGGAGAGATTGCCTCAGGTGCGCCTTCTACCACACGGTAATCACCAAGGAAAGGTTCATACCTGTCAAATGGTAAGTACCATCGCTTTTCCCACACCTTTAGTGGGGCAGTTGCTCTTTTTGCGAATACATTTGCAATGAAATTCCTTACTGAAGCTTGCCTCACACACACACACACACACACACACATGCATATATATACATAGCGTGTGTGTGTGTGTGTGTGTGTATTCATGTTAGATATATATTCTATTAGGAGTTATCAAATAATAACATTCTCTATTCTAGACATATAACGTTTTAATCAATACCTCTTCAAAGACTTTATAGCGGTTTTTTTTCTTTTCATTTTCGAATACAAGTCAAGTTCCTTTACTGTCTCAACATGACTGACGACTAAGTTCAACAAGCGCATCTTTTAGTCGAGGCGATAAGGGCTGTTATTTGGGTATAACATGAGAAACATCAGAACCAGTCTTTTTTTTTAAGTCCTTTGATAAGATAAAATGATTATACCCAAGAATATGGAGCGAGCAGGGGGTCTTATCCTTAATAGTTGACAGGGGAAACGACGAAGATGGTGAAGGCGATTGTCCTAGTGCTTGTGTTACTTAACACCGAGCGGAGTTCGGGTCGTCTTATCTCGAGGGACTTGCCTCCATACCATAAGACTTGGCCATGCCCAAATCCGGAGGACATCTATCCCTGCCAGTGTAGCGCAGACGCCGATTCGAACCTGGACATGGATTGTTCGAAGGTCCTCTCCTCAGACCAGCTCGAACACATCTTCCAAGCCGAGTTTACAGTCGTTGATTTCAGATCCCTGAACATCACGCATTTTGAATCGTCATCACCTGGACTGGACGTCATCCGGGCTGGGATGTTTGGACGTGCTACGTTTCAGCATATTTACATCACTGGCACCAATATAGAGGAGATTGATGAAGGGGCCTTTTCAAAGTCTCATATGACTCTGCTCACCCTCGACGTTAGCAACAATCGACTCCTTCATTTCCCAGTTGAAACGGTGCCGCTATACATTCATCTGTGGTACTTGAACTTAGCGGGTAATTATCTGCTAGCGTTACCAAACATAGTGTCGAATTCTGTCAGGGTGCTTCACCTAGAAGGGAACTTGGGTCTCACAGTTAGTGAGACGACGTTTGCGCAGGCCTCCCTGCTGGAGGAGCTGTACCTGCAGGACATGAAGCTGGGAAATATTCCACCAAACGTCTTCAGTGAACTTAGAGTCATCCGCATTATAAACCTGGCCAGGAATAGCTACTTAGGTCTGTTGAACCTGGATTTTGTGACTGGGTCGACCTTTTCGCTCGAGGTGCTTAATCTTCAGGATAACGAAATAACTGATATTCGTCCAGGATCTATAACTAGTGAGTTATATAAATATTATTTTGATATTTGAAATGTATACAAATAGACTGATACGGATATATATGTGTGTGTGTGTGTGTGTTTGTATGCACTTTTGATTGCTTACGATAATGATCATGAGTATCCTGAGTTCGAAGGTGCATTTCTTAAAGGAAAGAGTTGCGATTTCCTTTCTACATCAAGACTAATACAGCCGTTCCTACCACAGGACTGGCGAGGTCCGCAACCGTCGACTTTAGGAACAACAAACTTACTCTGTTGGAGAAGAACAATTGGTTCGATCTTCTGGACCAGGTCGTTCAAGATGACGCCATTGATCTGAGAGGTAAACACCCGCGAAATTCAGTTAAAACTTCCCCTTAAAGATAAGATAAAGATAAGAATTTGCAGGGAGCATAACTCATTAGAATCATTAGGAAGATTGTAGACTGTAAAGCGAGGAATTGTGTTGTTCAGCAAAGTGTTGGTTAATATCTGATCTAGCAAGGTTAACAGGAGGGCAAATGGTACAGGGCTTGAAGACTTCACGCCATCATGTCGTCCAGGATGAGGTCAACATATTGCAGAAGAGCATCACAACTTCGTCTTTTACACTCAATGACATTTTAAGTGACCATCTACCACAACACTAGACCGTCACATTCACACAAATATGATGGCCTGCACCTGAAGCCACACTGACAGACAATCAGACGTTATGATACATTGGCATAGGGTAACCAGTTACTCACGACCTCAGCCCCCCTAGCTATGATACATAGGCATAGGGTAACCAGTTACCCACGACCCCTAGCCCCCCTAGCATTTTCAACAGTGATGCTCTTAGAATTTAGATATCGTGTGAATCCACATTCTTAGATCCTAGGGTGTTAAATCCTCAAGCTTATCTTTCTAGTTGGGAGAAATCTAATTCTTGTAGTTACACAACTCACACAAGCAAAAAGAAAAAGACAAAGGAAAAAGATTAACGAGCCATTGACACCGAGGAAAAAATATATAAAGACCTTCTTGCCTACTTGGGCTTTCAAGTCTGATCCATCAACCTTCCGCTTCTTCCCCTCCTCCCTGAACTGTGCCTCAATCTTGAGAACTCTCTCCTCGGAACAGATAACGAACTGCTGTGTGGCTGTGACATGTTCTGGCTCGTGATGAGCAGGCCGCTGATGAGGAAGATACACAGGGACACGAGATGTAGTTCAAATGGACCGAAGCTGCATGACCTACCGCCAGATTTCTTCCTCGCTAACTGCTGAACGGAACGGAGTGAAGTATGCATGATTTCGTCAACCAGACCCAATAGGAATTCTGGAATGAAATGCCTGCCCCCTTCAGTCGCAATTTATTTATCAAACTGTACAACTGGTCATACGTGATATATTTCAAAAGACATTACTTTCCCAGGAAAGTTCAGTAGGTCTAAACCCGTAAGACTATAATATCTGGAGTTAGATTGTCTAAGTAAAGCCTAGTGAGGAAGAGTTGTGAAGTGGGATGTGATGACAAGTGCTTCGACTGCACTACAGTGTGAAAATTATACTGTCAGCTTCATCCCTGTAATAAAGATGAATAAAGGTATAAATGAGGAGTCTTATTAAACCTTGATGAATAGCCGAGAGGTGCAATCTAGTTTCTAAATCAAATACAAACTAAGATAACAATAGGTTTTGTTTAAAGGTTATATTGACCAGATGTCGTGTTGGCCTGTGTGAAGTCGTTCAAAGATATGTTCTTTGTTCTTTGTTCTTTGTCTGAACATTTCTTCGTCATTCATCTGATGTCATGTTATTCTATGTACGATTGTCTGAGAATCTGTTATGCATTAAGGGATGGTTGTATTATCGAGGAATATAAAGATGCCATCCATATCCATTGTATGTAAGACAGGCAAGCATTCTACACAAGCACCTAAAGACTGTAATCTTACTGAAGTTTTCTTGAAGACTGAAGCTTTAAATTGACTTAACTTCCACCTTCAACTTGTTATCTTTTTTTTTTAGGTGAAACTATCTTAATATTTTTGTTCGAAAGGTATCAGGTCAGCATCAGTGAAGGAGGTGGCCTTCCCAATCTCCTCATTGTTTTGATATGAAATGTCGTTGGTCTTTCACTTATCTGTATCATGAATCAACCTCCACATTAGAACTCAATCTGAAGATAAAGAACGCCCAGGATTTCATAAGATGTGCGTCTATAGATGATACTATTTACTTCACTTTAATCTTTGTTCTGCAGATGTCATGGTGGCGTGACAAGTAATGGTACAGTCTGAATGATAGAGTAATAGTTCTAAGGCATACAAAGACTGAGCATTTGTAAAAGACTTTGCGTCCGTGTTAGTCACGCTTGATTGTGGTGATAGTGAGAGGTGTGAAATGTGTTGTAAACCATGGGAACCAAGTGACATGGCTTTTATATATATTTCAGAGGTCGTGTGCTGACATCGTAGGGGTCAAATGGGTTTTGATCCTATCAGTCTATCATCCGATTCCCTTCCCTACACTAAATCTTAATCTTCTGTAACACATGAGGTATAGTTGTGAATTTGCATACCTAAATCTTCGATTGATATCAACTCTTTACGTTATTTTGAATACAACAGTGACAGATGCAGCCACATCACGAAAAAATGTTAATATAGGATGTATACATACAGAAAAAAGCCTGGAAATTTTACCATGTCATTTTTGGCGAACTTGAAAGTGAATCATATTACAGTATCAACAGAGGCAAGATGTCGTATGGACTAACAAAGGAATCTATAAGTGTTTACAGGTGGTGTTCACTCTAGAAATTTTGACACGACCATCTCGGTACAGGGAAGGTTCACTACATGGCTGGTCGTCGGTCGTTGGGTAAGTGGACCTAGAGCGAAGAGGATGGTGCGGCAGGTCACTTTGGCACGGGAGAGACTGTCTGGGACTAGAAAGGTACATGGTGCTGGAAATAGTGCACTCAAGGTCCACTCTTAAGTCGTCCCGACCTAGCAAACACTGCGACGATATACTAGGACGCTATATTATGACCCCGAGGGCACTGTTGTGACCCGTTGGACGTAACGGGTGACACCTCACCCCACCCCGCCCTTGCTAAGACTGAGGTGACCTGGTGATGCTAAGGACACCGTGGTCACACGGTGAGTACCACAATGCCTCAGCCTGCATGAGGGATCCGGGAGGGAGGGTTCGTGATCAGACTGCTCTTACAGTGGCCCTATAGACACTGTAGGGACCCAGCTAGTGTTCCTCTGGGTACTGTAGCAACCACGAGAATACTAGATGCTATTCTTTCTTAGGAACCGAAGTACTGTAGGAATCATCAGCTGATAATATCGTGAAATTGATGGGTACAGATTGACTTCGAATGACCACAGCGCCTCGGCGGTTCTAGCAGTGACCTAAGACATTATATTAAGGTGACCTGATGAGAACACTTGGTACCTGGCAGGAGATATAGTTGATATAGCGGTGACCCAGCTATGCTAACTCCATATCAACTTCTTTCCCTACATTTCGAAGCTTTGGAACTCTATACCATCTCATGTCTTTCCCAACAATCGAGACGTGGCACATTTTTAAAGTCATGTTTTCACTTCCTTAAAATTTGTAGATATTTTACGTTGTCTCTGCTTTTACCTTTTCATTAACCACTATCTGGATCAAGGCCCAGTCTTTAGGAATCTTGTCACTATAGACTTACACAAGTTAAGGCATAATTCTTAAACGGATTTGGTACCTGTAAAACACTATGAAATACAATGAAACATTGAAAGCTTGTTAAGTGTAGCTAATGTGTTGTATGTCCAAATATTTTGCTTTTTCGTTAATTTTCACTCCCAATTGGCTCTTTCTTTTTTGCAGGAGTAATACTGTAGATCGGAAAATAATTCGTCCATGATTCTATAAGGTTTGTCTTTATTATCATAATGTAGATCCATTTACATTTGAAGACCTGGTATTTTCTCATGCTTTCAATATTGCAATACATTCTTTTTTTAACCCTTTTTCAACTGACATGTTGATAGAAATCAACGCACATAAGTTCTCAAGACGTGTAGTCATATCTTCATACTGTCACTGAAATACTCATGGCCGTTATGATAACTCTTTCAGAGAGACTCTTCCTGCTGAAGTCACGAATCTGTAACCTCCCTTCAGTCTCCTTTTACAGAGGAAGGCTCGCACTCTCCTGTTATCTCACACTGATCACAGCTGTGCCTTCTGCTGTATGAGTACAATCAGAAAAGTGCTTAAAGATGTTAGAATATGGGCAGAGATGTCCCCCATGTTCATATACTATCAGAAAAATGCCCACTGGTGTTAGAATATGGTCGTAGATGTCCCCATTGCTATCAAGATATTAGAGAAGTACCTCCTGCTATTAAATCATTGTCAGGAAAGTAGGTTGACTTTCTTAAGTCATTGTCTGAAAAGTTCCATTTGCCCTTAGAGCAGTGTTAGAGAACCACCACACTACTCTCAGGTCTTGTTCAGAAAGACACCTCCGACCAATGACATAAAAAAGTATTTATGTATTATGACACATTTATGTAAACCGTTACTAATATATTACCGAGGGACCTGCTCATGTTGTCCTCTCAAGAAAAGAGAGAGAGAAAAACCCCATTTCGATCATCCTATTCTTCCAAAAGTATTTGTTTTTGTTAAATCATTTTTTGTTTGTTACATCTAACCGTGTCACCACCGTCACAGACGTATGTATTCAAAAAGTACCCGTTACTGTTTTATCAACATTCCAACAGCACTCATTGCTGCTGTATTGTCCCAAAAAAGAAAAAGAAAAAGAAGAACAAGTACTCCTTCCTTTTACACTGTTATCATTAGAATACCTAGAAACCTACTCTTGGTATATCTTCTGAAAAATACCCACCCCTGTTACTTTGTCGTCGCAAACGCACCGACGACTGTTAGAAAAAATACTTAGTCCCACCATCTTACCGTCGCTGAGTGCCCATCACACGAAATATACCATAGATTTAAAACCTGGTGTACATCCTGGTCATAAGAGAATGAAGATGAGTTTTGCTGTTCGTGATGATCCACTTCCCCTACTGTATGAGAGGGTAAGTGCAGTGGTCACTGAAGATACTCTCAGGTAGGTCATGGAGTCTGAACCCGCTGATGCATTTCGTCTCTTTATGGATCTTGTTCATAGCCACCCGGTCCAACACAAGCCAGAAGACGTCGCAGCCACACAGCAGAGGGTTCTCTGTTCGTAAGGACATATAGAGTTGTCAACATTAGGGTCATGAGAAGGAATGACATCTTCTAAAAGGACTTTTAGATTTTATATCTTAAGAAATTTGTATTCTTCTAAAGACATGAATGAACAATATTATGGTGAGAAAGAGACAATGCTCCTATGACAAAACATGAATCCCTATGAGGTCGGATTTTAAACAAATGTTGAATGTTTCCCTCGATTTATATATCTATCCTTTTAGGTTATCCAAACATATAGCCGTTTTCTCTAGTCAAAACACAAAACTTTAGATTCTTCTGAAAGAACCACCGTTTTCTCTCAGAAGTCAAGACATCCCAGTGTAACAGAAACTGTAGATAAAAATGATATGACCGATGCTAAACTACACTGTAGTTTCTGAGATGAGGATCAAGGGATGGAAACGTGTGGACCCAGGGATCAGCCAAATAGTCAATTACAAAGCTCCCCGTGAATCCGTAAGTCTGCAAGATGAGTGGGAGACACAGAGTGTGCTTGTTACGATGCGGTGTCGTTTATAATACAAGCATGGGAGTGGAGGAGTGTGGGGGACCAGTGCATTACAGTCACACTTTAGAGTACAAATATCATCTCAAGACGTCCCACTGTCTCATACCCTGAGGTTATGGGTTATCATAGCATGGATAGTTCCTCCTATGTGAGGCCTTAGTTTATGGGCCACATAAGAGGGATAGCCTCAATTGTTTAACCCTGGGGTTGAAGACCATAACACAGGATTGTCCAATCTCTTTTGGAATTGCCATTATGGGTCGTAGAGAGTGTTACGTTCCTTCTACTCATCCGTCAACACTTGAACTTGTTGATATTGTCAAGGTCATCCTTGTTGGTCGTCCGTCCTATACCCCTGCCATGGTATATTCTATGATTAAGTTCACTGAGCTAATCATATAAAACTTTGCTGAGCGACTCCGCTAAGAGCAGTCTATGTTAGTTTTAAGGCGATAGAGACTTTCCCTTAGAAATGTTGATAGAAAAGGAATTGTTGGGAAAATCAACAGGTTCAAGTGTTGACGGATGAGTAGAAGGAACGAGGCATCCTCTTCGACTCATGATGGCAATTCCAAAAGAGATTGGACAATCCTGTGTTATGGTCTTTAACCCCAGGCTATGGCGAACAGGTATATGGGCTGAGGAGTACATCCTGATGAATACACACACGTGTACAGACAGCTGATCTCAGTGTTATTAATGCTTATAAATGTTATGTGTGTAAGTGTGAACATATGCTCTCAAACATACACGTCTAGTTCACTTCGCATGCACACAGGATGGTAATCAGCTGTGTGTCAGTCATTTGTTTTTATATCACGATTACATGTCAGACTCACTGATGTATTAGGTATCAATAACCCTGGGTTGTATAAAGTTTGAATCCTACAGTTTCTGTCTAATCTAACTCCTTACTTATACTGAATTTGACAACATATAAACAAGTCACAGATGCTGGATAAAGGCTCTTCAGAGCAGCAGATACATTGGTGTGGTGACGACACAATTTTGTTTTACCTCTGAGGTCAATGACGTCGACTCCATTGACCTGAGACAGAAGATCCCACCAGTAAGTCTGTTGTAGTTCCTCGATTAAGTTGTACCGGAAGTCGACTTGTCCAGATAACTTCAAACCTGCGAGAAATAAAGAGAGATTCAGAAGAAAAAGAAAATCTATATAAGAATATATGTAACATACAAACCTCCAACAGCTTGGATCGAACCCGGGACCCTTGCGTAGTCTGCGGGAGCGTTACTACTTGGCTAGTTCAGGAAAACTTGACCTTTGCACTTCACATAGGAGTTACCGGACTCCGCCTATTTTGTGGTTACAGCGCGAGTTGAATTTCACCTTCAGCGAGGCTGTATCATCGTCCTTTGAGAAGCGGGAGTACAGACTTGCTGAGGAACCTCTCACTCCTAAGGAATGCCACGTTTCCCTGGTAACTGAGGTAGCGCAGCCTTAAATTTGTATCACCCCCATCTGAGGTCGTACAGTTATATTATGATATTTAAGAGCAATAATGATAATGGTAATGAAATGATACAGATGATAATGATGATGATAATGATGTTATATCTATCTATGAATCTATCTATCCCAAGGACTCTTTCCAGGAGATCTTGTAGCTCCAAGGCTGCACTACGTCCATTAGCAGGGGAATGTGGGCACCACTGGAGTTAGAAGTTCTTTGATGAGTCGGTATTCCCACTGATAGAGCCTAGCTGAAGGTGACTACCAGCTTACCTTGTAACCTTGGGGAGTCGAAGTCGGTAACACACCTACTCAGAAGAGTCTTCTGAGAGCATGAGTAATAAATAACATTACAATTTCGTCGAAAAAAAAGAGAAAAACACTCATTCAACTTACCAGTTATGGAGTCGGATTCGATGCCAGTTATCGTTCAACTTACCAGTTATGGAGTCGGATTCGATGCCAGTTATACCGTTATTGTTCAGGAGAAGTCTCTCCAGCGGAGCGAGTCTTGGATTCACGAAGTTCCTCCTCAGCCTCCCTTGGAAATCGTTGTATCCCAGGACGATGACACGAACACTTTCCAATTCCCTAAACATGTTTGTGGGAATGCTCCTTATCTGTGAGTCGTATAGATACAGCTCTTTTAGCTCTGTAGCACTGATGAAGGCCGTCGAGGCGATGGAAAGTCCTTGGTTCCCTGCTAGACTAAGGACCTCCAGTGAATCCGACCAGATATCGTCAAATACACGAATCTGATTATACTCCAACTGTAACGCTCTGAGAATCGTGAAATACTGGATCGAATAGAAAGGGAAAGAGCTGATCTCATTGTCAGCCAGCACGAGTGTCTCTAGCGTAAGGTAAGACCTGTCAAAAACACCGTCCTCTACGGTTCTTATTTTGGTGTTGCTGATGTTGACATGTCGAAAACTCACCTCACCGAACACACTGTATTCGAGGGCAGTTAAACCTGCCGGTGGCGAAGCAGGTGTGATAAACAGCCAGTCATAATCGGTGAAGGTGAAATGGGTTGCGAAGACTCTAGCCAGTTCTGCATTATCGGTTACCGCAGAGCAATCCATTTCGAGGCGATGATCGGCATCTGTGAAACATACACAAGGTAGAATGTCGTTCGGAGGAGGACATGGCCAGTCGGAGACGATGTCCTTTGAATCTAAATGGACACTGTTGGCGGAGGAGCAGAATCCGCCCCCTATCAGACACACCGCTAGGATGAAGAGTCTCTCCTGCATTGTGGCTCTCCCTAACTAGTGGGTCGTTGTGGAGTGATCTCATGCCATGGTCTGTGCTTTAAATAAGAGCGGGTACCTGAGCCTTATCTTGACCCTGATACAAAGTAGAGCAACTGGTGTTGCAGAGCGCCCCGGGTCGAGAACACGCAACTTCGAGGCTTAATCTAGAAACAGAAGATAAGAGAAACGTTTATTCCTCGTGATCAAGGAAAAACGTTTTCTAAAAAACGTTTACTCCCTCCCTCGCCCTGGGAAAATAAGAGGTCTCAGTGGTCTATGATGATTCCACTACGAGTAGCGAATCAGTCAAAGATTTTCTGAAAAACGCCGAAGAAAAAACTCTCTTGATCGTTCAGTCGTCTTACGGAACGCCCTTGATGAAGGGCGTTTATACTCACACGCGCTTTCGTATGCCATTAGGCGTACATAACCACGTTCGAACCTCGGCTTCGTTGTGGCCCAGTGCATTACTGGTCAGGGTATGAGTCTCACACAGTTTTAGGACTGTTTGATAAGATCCGAGTATGAAATAGCGTATATATATAAATATATATATATATATATATATATATATATACATATATATATTT
>JAUTXX010530496.1:0-11026 GCA_032273605.1 Panulirus laevicauda | reverse complement strand
ACATCTCAATGTATAAATATATATACACCCACAGACATATACATATATACACATGTACATAATTCATACTATCTGCCCCTATTCATCCCCATCGCCACCCCGTCACACATGGAATAACAACCCCCTCCCCCCTCATGTGTGCGAGGTATATATATATATATATATATGTATGAGCGGACGGGCCATTCTTCATCTGTTTCCAGGAACTACCTCTCTGACACAGGAAACAGCGATTATGTATGTATAATTAAAAAATAATACCATAGAACAGACCAAAAAGATATCAGACAAAATCATGAGTCCACCACAAAAGCTCAAAGGCTATTCAATACACTACCAAGAGAATTTAAAAAGTTTCCTAATATTATTTCTCTAACTTCCATTCAATACAAGTAGAGAGCTTGTAATTTCCTCGGAAAAAGCCAAGCAAGTTCTACAATAAAGGCTAGTTTAAAAGGATCTCAGATTTAGTTGTATCCCAAGTCCCTCATTAACAACAAGTTCAAGAAGTCACCACCTTAGGCATAGGAAACAATTTTACAGCCATAACTTGTGTAAGAAACTGAAATGCAATTAATGGTTTCTTACCTGCCCTGCCCGAAGTTTATCATACAATGCTTCCATTTTCACACCAATATCCTCAAGACGCTGCTTCATTTGCTGAAAGTAGACAAAGTGTAAACCATTTAACAATGATAGTACTATATATATATTACCAAACAAAGGGGAGGGGGGGGGCTTATTTGAAAATCCTGTGGCCACAGTTTCTTATAGAATACATCTACAGTACACATCAGACCAAAGAGCATGAAAACTCGCATACTTGGACTTTATTTGTAGATGTACAGATCAGTTACTTGTCTGGATGTTACAATACAAAAAAATATAATTTTCTCATCTTTTTCTCAGTTGTTTTTTCAAAAGATTCACTAAATTTTTCTTTTATGATCATTTAGTGCTTCCATTTTTTTTGGTCAAAAATGATCGATACGTGGATTTATTTCTTTTGGAATGGTTACTTAGAAGTAACATGGTATCAGCCACTGGATTTTCAACTTATTTTTCCCAACTGTTTATCACATGCACTGACTGTCTACATGTGGCTATTTATTCCATGTGTGATATGCTCTTACACTTTTGGTCAAATTCAATCAGGATTTTTTTTCTGAATTGCACTGATGCACACTTCATGTGAATTTTGATGCATCATGGGAAGAGCTTGGAGCAGCTAATGGGCAGCATCATTTACCATGTGGTGTCATCTCTGGCCGGTCTGTTGTGCTTATAAGCGACATTTTTTGCCATCAGACCCAAATGGCCAACCAGTTCTCCCTCTGTGAAAGTCCCAAGCATAGAGGTATCTCCTCAGAATACAAATTAGTCATTATCGAGAGGCTAGAAGGGGCGATTGGCTTTGTAATATGGCCTATTTCAAAGGGGTCGACTATGCTGGTGAAACCTCCAGCCATTAAGCTACCACCATTTTTCTACAGAACTTTACAAACTTCACCTCTTTAATGTTTATTTAAGTTATCTGAGTATCATTCCTGAGCTAACCATGCATTTGCCTAACTCCTTCATTTACATTCACTTATATATACATCACTAATGTGGTGAAAAAAAGTCACAACCCTACCAGAGACCATTTGAAAACTATATTTTTGACTCATAAAGGCAACAATTATGGGGGTCTGGTATGCATCTCCAAAGAACCCATTTTATTAGCGTCTTTAGTCACACATTTCTGAGATACACAGACTTTTCTAGTAACAAATAAAAACGATCAGGTCTAAGTGTATGTCAGAAGTTACAAAACAAGAGGCTATTGAAATGCACAACAGAGATGGTATGCAGAGGAAACTCAAAAACCTACTTATATATACACAACAAATAGATATGAGATATGAACAAATGATCAAATCTCAGTTCACAATGATCTAATGTTAGACATTCAACATGGGCTGATGATATACACAGTTCAGTTTTCTGTGGTCAACCCCCTTGAGGGAGTTCCGATTGGAACAGGCATCAGAGATATAGATAGATAGATGGTTTAGTTTTCACTTATGTGTATTATGTGTATGTTTTATCATCAGAGTGATGAATACCTGCATTTATGTTTCTTTCTTTTGCCTTGGGCTCTATGCACTTAGTTCATATATAAGATATGGAAGTAAAGTTAAATGAAAAAGAATGGACTTTTGCAGAACCAGAGTCACGAGCTGGTCTGTGCTCCTGGACTGAGGCAACAGCATAATCAAATCTTCATATAACATGACAGCAGACACTGCAACTGATGTTTAAGTATCCCTCATACACGAGGTTTAAAATGAAGAATCATTCGCTAGATTTTCTGGCACAAACTCATTATTACATGCTAAAATCAATAGCCTCCAACTGGAATACCTTGAGGCTTTCCCTCGGTATTATCTAAAAAATATATTGTCAGGTTTTCACAATTAGAATACTGAATGATCCAGTTACAAAGAAATATACCGTAAAGTGGAAATTAAACAGTGAAAGAAGGACGTGAAGACAAAGTAGTAATCATCCTTCCTACTTTACATGAGTTATAAAAACAAACTGTACTAAGTGTTGAAAGACAAGGGAAGGTATCAGTAGTCATTTCTTGAATCAGAAAACTAATCCTCTGCCTCTCAAGAGAGACAGAGCAAGCGGGTAGGGTTGGTGCTGACCTGGTTTTGAACAACTTGTAGGCAACGGTTTTGGACTTCGGTAATTACATCTTGAACAACTTGATGTTCCGGTGGCAGTGGCCCCTTGCTAGCAGGCTCAGGAGCTGAAGTAGGAGCCACTGGTGCAGCAGACCCTGAACCGGGACCTTGTGCTTCAGATCCATACTGTGGGTGCTGAAATCCCTGTAATCAAGACCATTTACACTTCATGACGGGTTTTCAATTACGTAATTCCTTTACCATGAAGACACTAAACTGCAAGAAAACCTCTTTCAATTCTTGATTACCTCCATTCTCCTATTTCCAACTGCATTACAAAAGTAATCTACCTTCGCTGCTCTTTTTCTTAATTACATTTGAACACTAAATGATGGTAGGTTGCTGAAGTGCATTTCAGTTGATCACAAAATTATAGGAACAAAGCATATGGAACAAGAGAATTTAAGGCAATCATATGGCACCAAAATCCCAACTCAGATGCTAGGCATCTCTAGAAAAACCAGGATTTACAAAATATAGGTTTTGAGGTATGAAAATCCATTCCTACACAGGAGTCTGTTGAAATTACTTATTTGCAGGGGAGTTAAAACACCAATTTATCACCTAAAGTGAGTATCTACACCTTTATCTTATTGTCTTTGATCACCATAACTTCTATTACGCTGATTAACGCTTATTCATTATCCCTTTAATCTTCCCAGGCCCAATGACATCATAGGCATGCAGTTGAAGGTGGTGCCTTCCAACAACCAACCAAAATCATTCACAACCCACTGGAGCCCATACCTTTCACCCACTCATGACTTCATATGATTAGGTGCCAAAAACTATCAAAACCATTATTTTTCTTTAGAAATAGAGTTAGACATTCCTCGTTTAATAAAATTATTGTTTACTGGACTGACCAATCCTAAATACAAGTGGCATGGGCCACTAGTGTGAGTTATATGAACACTATAGATGTGGCGAGTCTCTACAAAAAATGCATGACTGCTCATCATGTTTTCAAGCAAGTTACGAAGGCCACCAGGCAGCTCCAGTGACTCATCCTCTGTTTGGACTGCCATCTATGGCCAGCCAACAGATCCTAGAATGCATATGAGATTCATCTTGGGAAATCAGTTTTGTAGACTGATATTCATGGCAACCTGCTATGTAACAGTTGACTGATGTCCGTAGCAGCGAAGGGATTAAGAAGATAAAATTTATAAATGCCACTATTACTGGCCTCTGCCTGCTACTAGTTACAGTGCAAGTGAGACGTCACCTTTGGTAAGTTAATATCACTGTCAAAGGACAGAAAGGAATACAGTATCATCATGTACCGTCTCACTCCAAGAGAGTCATTATTTCCCCACTCCTGTATGAAGTGCAGTCTCAAAGAAACAGGAGCTCTATAAATGGGGTTCTTGGACTACATAATAATAATAGTACCGATATACTGAGTTTGATGTGGAATTAAAGTTGGTGTATTTTAAAGTCGTACCATAAACTGCTGTGGTGGTTCAGGTACAACACTTCCTGGTACGGGGCACATGATTGGTTCTGGAGCTTTAGGAGCCTCATTTTGCTGTTGCTGTTGTAGCTGCTGCTGTTGCTTGGCCTAAAAAAAAAAACCCACATACACTGATTAATTATCTTTAGAAAAAATGGAATTCATGAAATATACTTGTATATATTGTGGTAATCACAAAGTCTCATATTTACACTTTATATACGATAAAGCTTAGAATGCTTAAGGGAAACTGTAACCACATGTAATTACCTAATCATAATTACTTATCTGTACAATTCTGGTTGGGAGTACACTTCTCATGGGGACCCATCTCTTGAACATTCTTCACTTTTACACAACTATCTATAAATTCGTACATCATCTGCATTCATATTTTAACCACTTAGTTCATTCCTTTCATCCACAGCTCTGATGCTTTTGAAGTACATTTCTACTTTGCTTGAAGCAAGTTTCTTGCATGTCTTTTTGCCGCTATGACCACTATTTGCTCACTCTGCACTTTTCAAATAATTGTTCACTGTAGACATTGCTAACTGTATAAAAAATTCAAGGGTCATAATCACAACTCCCTTTTTTATTGTCTCTATCATGGTGGGCAAATTAATCTTCTCTAACTTCTCCCTCTAACTCTGCTCTTAAATTCCAAGCACTATCTTTGTTACCCTCCTCTGTACCTCTCCTATGTATAAATTACTTCATGCTTTCTACCTATTTACAGTGTTTACTCAAATGGTGTGCAAAACATGAATACGGGGTTTCTTTGAGTCAACCATACGATCAGCAGATATAATGACTTGCTTGAATGACATGAGAGTAAAGTGCAACTTCATATGGAAGATCTATGCAGCTTATTGCAATGTGTCCTTGAATGGAAGGGTATCAACATTTGTCATGGTCCGGATAGGATAAAGTTTGGAAGACCACATGCTGTATTATATACATAAAAATTATATATTTTGAACAGGCACTGGTTTTATCCATGACTGATGTGGTTACAAAACTGACAAAATACTGTATCCAAGGCAAATTATCTACCAATTAATATCAAAGTTGCGATTTAGTTCATATACAAGAAATGGTTAATAAACTATTCACATCCCACACCTACATTTCACTGGGCTCAAGTAGTTTGGTCATCAAAATTATACATAAAGATCTAACACAAGCTCCAGATGAAGAAAACAAACATGGTTCCTAGAATTGGAGAGCTAATTCACTGGTAGAATTGAGAGACTATAAATTTGCCCATCATGTTAAAGAACATCTTAATGAAACTCACATCACAGACAGGGAACATTTTTTTGAAAGATGCAAAGAAAAAGTCGACGTCACAGCAGAAAAAACTAAGCTAAAAAAATAACTTCAACAGTATCAGTGTTATGAATGAAAGGAGTAAGTGATGAAACTATGAATAGAAATAACATACAAAAGTTTAAAAGGTTATAGTTGTGTAAGGAAGGTTTAAAAGATGGGGGTTCCACAAGTGTAAAACTTCCACCATTATCATACAAATAAAAAAAAAGACAAATATGTAATTACAATGGAAAGTAACAGAAAATGGGCCTAAAGTAGAGCGAAGCAACAGAGAGAGGCTAGAAGTCACAGACTTATCCACACTGGATGAAAGGGAATGAAAAAGACAGCTTTCAAGTTCATCAATAATTCCATAATGATATGAAACAGATTTTTTGAGACAGACAAGAACCAATCAACTACCAAATGCAATAAGATCTAAGCAGAGTCATAGATGATGTTAAAAACTACCTCTATAGTCATGGAGTGGTAAATGAATGGATCAAGCTAAGCACAAAACTGTGAACGCATCAGAGACCGCTAAACATTCAAGAAATCAAATGACAGAGAAGAAATGGTTAAAAGATGGGGGCCCCATGGGAGTACTGTACATTTCCCTCCACATTCCTTCGCAAATGGATGTCATACACATTTTCCTTCTCTTAAGAGGTGTGACAGTACTTGGTAAAATATCACTATACCATACAGAATTCAGTGTTTCCTGGCAGCTGGTAAAAATGAGTAAATAAAACAAAGCCCTAAGCTGGCTTTTTTTTCAGTGAATTATTAATTTGGCTATTGCTTTAATGAAATAGTAAGACTCTCAAGATTCTCAACTTTTGATGCCTTACAGAATATTTCAATTCCTGATCAAGAGAATTAATGCGGAGCAAAACTTTTCTCAGCCCCCTATAAACCTATTCCATCCAGCCTCAGGTACTCCCACCACCATCCCAAATATATCTGGAGGAATTCAGAAAATTTTCCTTTTCCCCCCCAAAAAATACTCAACAAAAATGTGTTGAATACTTAAAATATACCTTAAAATCTACAAAGAAAAAATGAATATGATGGAAACACAAAATATCCAATACAGTTAATACACTCCAAAAACAATTACAAACTTAACTCGTGAGACAGGTAGGTTGGCAGTATTGCACCCGTCTGTTTACATTCTACTCACTGACAAACCAAATGCCCATGGTGACAAATATACATGATCAGTTATATAAAACAAACCTAAACACATAGGAAACAACGCAGAAACGAACAAAAAATCAAGTTGATATGTGGCTGGTCTCAGGTGTTGGTGGAAGAGGGAAAATGTTTATGCAGTTAATCTCCAGATATCCCATATATTGTATCAAGGCACTCTTAGTAAGTTAATATTACTCACTGCATGTCTCATACAATTTTTACAGCTCAAACTGTAAATAAGTTGTAAAATCATTGGAGCTGTGGTGTAAGGAAGATGAACACAGGAAAATGAATGGTTGTCAGATGGAGAGAGAAATTATTTTAGCATAATCAAATTAAATACATTACTACTTCCCCATTCTGGAATGCTCTGCAGGTCTGAACTGAAAGAAGAAATAAGTTCAGTACAAGGAAGAGAATAAGTCCCAGTTTTGGAAGAATGAAGGGAGGGAAAGTATTTTAAAGGTGTTAGGTGGAATCATCAGTGTAAAAGTGAATGAATTAAAAGTAAAATAGAAAAGAGAATCTGCTGAGAGAAGGAAGAGAGTAGGCACACCACTGCTGACAGGATACCCAGTGGAAGTCACTCCATTAATGACTACAGCAACAGAATAGCTTGAGGGGAACTAAGCAACAGAAACAGAGAAGAAGAAACACTAAAGACTGGGGGTGTAGAATGAAAAGACTTTGACACATACTGACAAATGCTTTGGAGATGTCAAAGGCTCTGACAAAAGTTTTTTTAAAATTCCTGAGGGAGGAGTCATGTGGGAAAGATCACCAAATTACCTACCACTAGGAAATTTTATACTGATGATCAGAAAGAAGAGAAAGGGATTCAAAGTGTTTAAGAAACTGAGTTAAGGAAAGCTTCAAAGACTTTGTAGAGAATAGATACGAGAGCAATGGAGTGACAGTTGGAATGATCTCTCTTCTTAGGAATACGATGCACCAAGGCATGCTTCTAACAGGAAGGAAGAGTTTGGGATTCAAATGAAGATGATGAACTATGTAAGCTAAGATCGCAGCTGCTTAAAAAGTACACTTATTTGGGACATAAAGATGCATGTCATCTGGGCCATTTACCTTGTACACCTGAAGATGGGAGAGCAATTGGAAGACCCTGCTTGAAGAGAGTATAGGAAATGGCATAGCTTCTAAAGGAGGTGGGGGCTGAGGAATAAGAGCAGAATTGTCCAAAATCGAATTAAAGAAAAAGAAGGTACTAAAAAAGTGGCATCATCAGTTACACAGTTAGCGATACATTGGTCTGGTTGAAAGACAAGAGAAATGGTTGAATTACAGTTGTTGATGCTCATGGCTAAAGACCAAAAAGATTTCAGTAGAAAAAGAAGTCAAGTTAGCACATTTTATGAAGGTGTGTTTGACTTCACATAGAAGAGCTCTGCTGTGATTATAAGAAGAAATAAGAGTGGAATAATCAACTTAAAAGAGAGTCAGCTAAGAAGTCACGCACAAATGACCAATGAGCTTTCTCAAAGTGCCAAAGTTGGCATACTGATAGGGGAGAGAAGGTGGGCATACCCAATTAGAAGAGAGAGATACAAGATGGTGGTTGGAGGACTCCCAGAGAGCAAAATTACTATAATCATCACCAGCATCTGAGCAGCCACAAAAATTCAAAGCTAGACAATGAGACAAAAACAATTCCAATTCAATCTCACTTTAGTATGTTCAATATTCAGTTCCCTGCAACAGCACTAGACCTCACCCATCCAAACCACTCTAAAACCCAATGACCAATTGCCGTGTAGGAAAAAAAAAGCTTACCTCTGCTTCAAACTTCAACTGCCTATACTTTGAGATCCCCCCTTCCTCAGCAAACATGACATGAACATATGAATACAATGGCCTCCCAACCCATCCGTAATAGTCACTCCACCACATCGACCTGAAACTACCTTCCCCAAGTATAGCCACTCCACCACATCGACCTAAAACCACCTTCCCAAGTATGTACGAGTTACACTTTTCAATCTGCATTCCATAAACCACTCACTTCTCCAACATTAAAAACTCTCCAGTCAACACATCACAAAGCCCCTCATGCCCAATATGTATCTTCCATGGAGAAGAAATTGCACTTATGCATAAATTGTCCTGAGCACAACCAAAAGACAAATACATCACTCCTCATTTGAACATGTGGTCCTACCTGTTAGCCAAACCCCATAGAAGGGGATCCTGGGCAGAAAAATTCAATAGGTATCAGATTACTGGACACATACCAAACTGCAAACAGCAAAACAAATACTGCAATCCAACAGGTTTCACACGTTTCTGATTTTCTAAATTGTGAGCTTGATTTAAAAGCCTTTCTGTCTTCATTTAACTGAAATCTCAAAGTAAGCAGACTAACAGTCTAAGTACCTGCTTAAAAAAGTACAGGCTCTGTATGCTTGGCTACTTCTGTGCCAGATATCTGTTCAGTGAGGCACAGTATAGCATTTCCACACAACAAACAAG
Source organism: Panulirus laevicauda (assembly GCA_032273605.1). Lineage (NCBI taxonomy): Eukaryota > Metazoa > Arthropoda > Malacostraca > Decapoda > Palinuridae > Panulirus > Panulirus laevicauda. The sequence goes on along the minus strand of JAUTXX010530496.1, from coordinate 1,837 downwards.
CTCATCAACTAAAGACTGCACATTATGACATCCTAATACTACATGCATTATCAAATTAAAACTCAGGAAAAGGGCAAAGTATAATTGCATTTGCACACTCAGACTACCAAAGCACATGACATCATCATCAAAATGTAAATCTTAACAGTCTAATGCAGAACATACTCAAAGTAGCACAATAAAAACATTCCCAATTTTGTTTCAAAAGATGGTGTAAAAAGAACCAACAAATCACATAATGTGACTATCTGACACTGCACACGACACATATTGTAAAAGAATCGGAGATCATATTGGATACTGAGCAAACGTAAACTATACAACCACCACAGACTTCGAAGTTTTGCACACAAAACTCATTTTATGCTGGTCCAGCGTTGAAAGTCTGGTGTGGTTGGTGCAGCATTATTCGCAACAGTGTGTTTAGAGTTGATCACTGAGAAACTAGTATCCCTAATGAGTTATACTAATTTTTCCTGGAAGGCATGGTTTTAAGAATGGCTTTACAAATGCACTTCTTGTCCCTCTAACATAGGTCTCCATTTTCAGAGACCTACTGGTAGAGTCTTTCCCTTTAAGTTTAGAAAGTCTATAAAGCTTTTGTAATTATCTCCATTACAAATTATTCATGAACAATGTCTCCAGACAAATGACATTTTGAAGTGACTGCCTGAAAGAGAAAATATTTAGCAAATTGCACATCTATCTTCTGGTCACCACTTCTATCATTTTTTTCATCCCATCCAAAGCTTGGTAAATTACCCATAACAAAATTAGTTGCTTATTGTCATAATTTTCATCTATTTAGAGTAACAAGCCATATCATAGACCCACAAAAATCAAAAGTCATTGTATGTATATCAGTTTCATTAGTTTATACTGTATTGAATAATCTGCAATAATTTGACATTTGTGTTGTTGCTTTGTGTCTTTTGGTCACTATAGCCGCATATTACAGACACCACCACCCTCCATATGTAATTCTGAAATGCAAGTATGTACTGTACACATATACATGTATTAGTAACAACAGACATCAACAAAGTATTTGACAGTGTCCCTTGACATATCTTCACACAGAAGACTGACATCATCCTCCATACCAGTATCAAAAAGTGGCTGGCCAACTTCATACCCAGCTGTTAAGCCAGTCACTCAAAGGTTTCACCTCTAAAAACCCTTAAGTTCTACTATGTAGTTCTCTAAGGAGCTGTTCTCTCTCCAACCCTCTTCCATCTCTTCCTACCTGACCTCCTGTTACCTCCTGTATACCACAGTATGAGGGCCCTCTCATGAGTAGACGATCTCGCAATCATATCACCACACTTCCCAAAGATGTATGAGTCACATGGTTTCAAATACACACTGGACACTTCAAACTGATTCAACATGTCTAAAGAACCTTCATACCCATTATTCAACTACAACAACACAGACACTGAACAATTACTGTTCAGTTGCTCCAAACTCTGCCTATACAGATATGCACACAGTATCACTACATTTTATGAACTGTGGTCCCTCCCGGTGGATATGTCCAGCTCCCTGAGTGCCACAGGAGCCCCATAGAAGGTCGAATGGACTCCTTTGACAGGAAGGAAAGGTAAAGTATACATGTATATATATATATATATAGGGTGGGGGAGGGGGCAAAAGTTCTGGGAGCGTTGAAAAATGTGTGGAAGGTGAGAACATTATCTCAGAAAGCAAAAATGAGTATGTTTGAAGGAATAGTGGTTCCAACAATGTTGTATGGTTGCGAGGCATGGGCTATGGATAGAGTTGTGCGGAGGAGGGTGGAGGTGCTGGAAATGAGATGTTTGAGGACAATATGTGG
>JAUTXX010530484.1:7369-20514 GCA_032273605.1 Panulirus laevicauda | reverse complement strand
TTATTGTAGTGTTTAAATGTTGATTGTCAGATTCTATGAGCGCTGTGGTACAGATCCTTAACTGTTTGATGATGGTGTTGTGTCAGGAGCTGACGATATCAACTTCTCAAGTTTTCTTTAATTGTATATATATTTACGTTCTCTTAAGTTCTTGATAAAAGACAACATCTTTTTACCGAATGCTTCAGGTCAAAAGACGTAAATGAAATGAAGTTAGATCCTTGAGAATAAGATGAAGAGGCCTGTCTAAGAGAAGTATAACATATATCATAAGAAAGTATAATTTACCAACCTTCCTTGTTATACCTCCCCAGGGGCAACGCCCTCACAGAGATCCCGGACTTCAAAGTCAATGGTCAGGTTACCGTGGTGCCAGTCATGACCTCCTTTGACCCAGCGATCGGGTCAGTGGCAGGAGGCACTCTCATCACCATCACAGGTAGGCACAAGTTACACCTTAACAATGATCATAATAAGATAACTCTAAACAGAACAGTTATGTGGTTACTTTCTTATCGTGTTGGGTCAGATAACTGACATGACTTTATCAAAAGTTTCTAATGGCATGTTCATGATCCTAACACTATACAAACAAGTGAGTGTCTTACTTACATGATTATTTTATCAAATTACACCAAAAATAAATTATATTTCAAGTAAGTCTGGTAAGTAGTTAAGATGGGTCTCGTACACGTAATGTTAGTGGTAAAGTCTGGTGTAGTGGTGCACTGGAACTATTGTTTCTTTTATTTAATGTTTTCCAGCGTTTTATTTACGGCCGAGTCCAGTGAGTTATAACCATGTTAGTATGAGAACCATTGTTCATCTTCAATATTCTAACGTTTGGTGAGGGATTATACTTACTAATACTGACACACTGGTTTATTCTAACGTTGGGTGAGGGATCATACTAACACTGACACACTGGTTTGGTCTGTTACAGTTTCACTTGTCTGCCTGACCGTGGAGGGCCACATTCTCAGTGTTATTATGTTGCTGTGTGACATGTACAGTAAATGACGTAGATCTCGGCAGTAAGCAGTGTGTGCCGAAGGTGAGATTCATAAAGACAACATAGATGTCAAACCAGTCAAGTTTATTGGCAGAGTTCAGGCGTATCAGCTGTGGACACTGAACTTGTGCATTGCCTCCACAGGAACTGGACTGATGGCGTTCAGCGGGCAGGCGACGGTGAGGATTGGCTCGGAGACGTGCCAGGTGGCGAGTGTGGCGCCCACCACCATCACTTGCCTCACCTCCCCAGCACCGCCCTCCAACCTCACCCTCGCACTCTTCGTTGGAGGGGTATGACGCACTCACCTCTTGTATACAGGATTTGGGAGACAATTAGAGGGTTATTTTAGATTAGAATTGATTCCTTGCAACATTTACAGTGTCTCCGTTGAAACACATATGTCTTGATTTGTCTATCTTAATCAAAAATTTTCCTTTATGTGTCGGGTGATAGATTACTAGCTGGTGCATATTGGGCGATATAATATTGACTATAGAAATGGTAGACAGATAAAGAAATGGTTAACCCTTGAGTACGACGGTGCGACCCTTGGATATCATGATCCAGCCTTAAGGGTAGGGAGCATCATGGCCAGGAGTCGTCCCATCGTGCTCAAGATTTATACCGTCATGTTTGATGGTCGTGCTTAAGGCTAGTCCCGTCGTTCTCAATGTAATAAAGCGAAACTGTCGTCCTGATCAGGTCGAAGCTGTCAACCAAGTGTCAGACTCGATCTTCAGGTTCAGCGAGGCGGCCACGCCCACAGTCAGTAACATTACCATCTCTGGTGAGAGGGTCAGCATCAGCGGGTCAGCGTTTGGCTCAGATTCTTCAAAAATCACCGTCACCTTCACCCGGCCGACGTCTGCGAGACACAAGAGGAGCGTCGAGGAGGAAGAGGAGGAAGAGGAGGAGGAGGAGGAGGAGGAGGAGGAGGAGGTAACAGCAGGAATGGAGGACGTGGAAATAGACGATGAGATCGGTGTGTACGACGAGGAGGCTGAGGAACCTCGCAGCATGCATCGCCCTCAGGTTCACTCTGAACTCTTCGATAAGTTCGATGCCGTGTCGGACTTCTGGGGCCACTTCACGAAGACCAACGCCAAGACCTTCTCAGAAACCAAGAACCTGGGGGCCTGGCGTGTTGGAGGAACTAATTCTGCTTCCCCATCCTTCGAGGATTTACAGGAGACACACAGAGTGAAACGAGAAGCAGAGGACGTGCCTGAGTCTTTCGAGTGTGTGGTCTCTTCCGCATCCGACGCTTCCATCGTCTGCGAAACATCCGGTCTCCCGGCAGGCGCTTATGTCGTCACCATCAACGTCGATACCCTGGGTGACGCCGTGGCTGACGAAGGTGTTAACATGGTAACAGCGGCTGCCGTCATCACTGACATGACCCCCACTGAGGGCAGCGTCAACGGTGGCGCTCTCCTCACCATCTCGGGCTCCGGCTTCATCCCTGGGGAGATCAGCGTGACCCTGGACGGGGCCGAGTGTCAGCTGGTCAGCGAGAACACCACGATCCTAACCTGTCGGACCCCCGCGCACGCCGCCGGCGCCGTGACTGTGGTCGTCACTCTCGGTGGCATCAGCACCGACTCCCCCTCCGACTTCACCTACGACCTGACCAAGACCCCAGTGCTCACCTCCGTCTCGTAAGTGATGCACGTTATTAACCTGGAATATATCTCCCCAGTATTGACCTAGTGGTGGATATTTTACTCTAAACTTAATCCTGGACAAAAATGGCTGCCATGTCCCCAGATGTTAACACCTCACAGATTCGTAGACTCATCCATGTCCACCATTCTCTCTGGTTGTGCCCTCAGGTCATCTCTCTTTCCGTCTCTTGCGACCCCGTAACGTCTCTCATGACCTTGTTACTCCTGCGATATTGCGCCCTTCACGCCCTACGGCCCTACATGTCCTCACCTCGTCAGATCCTACGCCTTTATTTTATTGTTCTAAATATTAGGCTATTGTTGGAAGCGATATATTTTTTTTCTCTCTCTCTTAACTTTCACCTCTTCCTCCCCTAACCCCAGGCCTGCCACTGGCGTAACCGAGGGCATGACCTTGACCTTGAGCGGCAGTGATCTGAGGCTATCCGGAAGTGACCCCGAGGTTCTGGTAGGCGGTACTTCCTGCCCCGTGGACACTGCCTCCGACTCGGAACTGACCTGCACCGTGAGTACCACCTTACTACTTGTTACCACATAACACTCCACCCGTCACTGGTATACTGTATACATATAAGTACATACTGAAATGTAATGTCTCCCTCACCCGTCACACTGATGTCTGTCTCCCTCACCTCTGTCACACTGATGTCTGTCTCCCTCACCCCTGTCACACTGATGTGTCTGTCTGTCTCGTCAGACTGACAGACTAGCATCCTCGTTCATCCTTCTGACACCATCGTTACTCTTCCCTCACCCTTGTAACATCAACACACCTCACCCCCGTCATCCTTACAACATAGCTCCACCTCACTACCCCCGATCCTGCCCCCTTCCCCAGAACACCACTATTCCTCCCCCCAACTCCTGTCACAGATTTTAGCTCCCCTCTCCCCGTCTTTTTCTCGTGAACCCCAGATGTAATCCGTTTTGACCCTTGAACTTCGGAAACAACTTTTCTTTTAACCCCTGAACCCCCGGAGATAACTCCTCTCTGAACCCTTGAGTCACGGATCTGGCTTCCTCCCCGGCAGAGTCCGGACCTGGTGGCGGGGACCTACACGGCGGTGGTGAGGGACCTCACGTACGGTGACTCCAGCACCTTCTCCGTGACCTACGACCTCACGCTGACCTCCCTCTCACCTGCCACTGGTTAGTGTGTGTGTGTGTGTGTGTGTGTGTGTGTGTGTGTGTGTGTGTGTACAACTATGGATATAAGAAGGTTTTACACCACATCAACCCAGTTTGGAAGTAAAGACTATCTCTTAACTATAATGTCATCAAAGACCAAGTAGTGTGCACAACAAACGATAATAAAAAAGGAAAAAAATAGAAATAATCTCATTCATAAACAATTCCATTAAGACAATAAAACCAAAACACACTTACGTCCATTTTATACATCGCAACATGAACTAAACCTATAAATACGTCTCAACATAAACCATAACAGAGAAGTTCCAATAAACCAGATATTCTAAACCATTGTTTTGGCGTCTCCAGGAGGATTTGGTGGAGCGGAAGTGACCATCAATGGAGCAGGCTTTGACCCCGCCGGCGGCTCGACCGTGACCTTCTGTGGTGACCTCTGTAGCCCCGTGAACTCTACCTCCTCCAGCAGTCTGGTGTGTGTGGCCCCTGCCATGGAACAAGGTCAGTTACCACTCACTGTTGCAGGTCAGGTGTCCTTGATATGATATTCCCAGTAGCCAGTAGTTAATCACAGTTATCTAGAAAGGATCTTTCAGGTCATGTTTTTTCTTCTTTTTTTGACCTCTCGTTGATGGGCAGTTAGTTAACCGTCATTTAGCAGCACTCGACCTTCGTGGACGTTCACTCACTTCATCATCAGCCAACATCCAGGACACTGAACTGGATTCCTTAAGCACGAAGGTACGACCCTTGAGCACGAAGGTACGACCCTTGAGCTCGACGACCTCAGGGTATGGCCTGATTATCGACCTAACCTTCATACCTAAGGGTCGCAGCGTCGCACTCGAGGGTCGTACCGTCGTGATCAAAGGTAAACTGACGCGTGAGATCATTTAGAGAGAAGATATGGTCATGTGGACTCCTCGGTCGCTCAACTCACAAATCGTCAGTTAGTTTATGTCACCGAAAGTTTCACGTCAGTGAGCATCAGATGGCAGCAGATGGTGTAACATGGCAGCAGATGGTGTCACAGTTACCATCAGTAACACCGTTAGTCTTGGAGAGAATAATCTCGAAAGAAAACAGAAGTGGAAGCTGCTTTACGAAAGTATAGGTATTTCTGTTGACGATACTTATGGCATTGCATTTTCATTTACAGAATTTGTGAGTCGTGACGGAGGTCTTGTTTACACCCAGTACTGAGAATAGTCTCTGTTGTTGATCCTTCAGTGACGTAGATGAGTTCATTACAGGTGGAAATAAAGTTGATGTTGTCACTTGTCTCCTGCAGGCGAGGGGAGCACCTTGGTGTGTGACGTTGTCGTGTCGAACCCCGACGGGTCCAATGCGACGCTAGCTGGAGGCTTCACCTACGACGCCTCCATCACCGCCAGCGTCACCTCCGTCACCCCGACCAGGGGCGGCACTGCGGGAGGCACCACACTCACCATCACTGGCAGTGGCTTCGCGTGAGTTATACAGTCGACAGATCCTCATTAGTTCTCCACCGGGTCAGGGGTGGCTGGCACACAGGGATAATCATGTGATCCAGTGTGTAGGTTACGTACACTTGATATGACGATAACAATGATGAGGCATGTACCTGTGTAGGTGACTCCATGTTTCATACCACCTGCTAGGTGGCTTCACTCCAGAGTCTGCTCACTATATCACTGGCTGTGTCTGAAATAAGGGAGGTGTGTATTGACATGTAGGGACGGCCGTAGATATGATGTCTTAGTGTAACGTCTCGGTTGGGGCGACTTCCAGGTTATCTTATCGTTTGTGTTGTGTCGTGACGACAGATCAAGCGGCAACACTGTGAAGATCGGAGGGTCGGAGTGCGTGGTGACGGCCGAGAGCACGACGGAGATAACCTGCACGACGGAGACCCACCAGGGTCCTGGGTCCTTCCCTGTCCTGGTCACCGTCCCAGAAGCCGGCATCGCTACCACGGTCAGTAGCTTCTGCCTCACAGCCGCAGGCTCCAGCCCAGCCTCTCTTCCCTGTGTGATTGCCTCATAAACTCTATTCCCTCACCTTACCCACTCACTCCTTCCTCACCTTCAGGACGACAATGGAGTCTTCTTCTACATCGACCGCTGGAGTTCCCCCTACACGTGGGGAGGCGAGCCCGTGCCATCTGAGGGGCAGCTGGTCGTCATCGAGGAGGGACAGACAATCCTTATCGACGAGTCGACCGATGTCCTCAAAATGTTGCTCATCAAAAGTAAGGATTTAGTCAGTTATGTCCTTCTTTCAGGTAATCACACAGACGATCACTGATGACACCGCGAGCTGCAGCAGCAGCAACGTCTCGTGTCTAACATGAATCACATTTCTTTGAATTAAATTTCTTCCATACATCTTGTCTACGTCGGGATGATGATATCCTATATTAAATTCTCTGTATCTCTTCTACGGATCTGTAGCGAGAAAGTTATTCTTATCTTTCTATTTAACCCCAGGAACTCTGGAACTCTCACTACACCTTCGTCTTTTCCTCCGTCAGGTGGTCATGTGGTAGTTGATCCAGATGCCGCGGAGGAGATCGTCCTGAGGGCGGAGTACATCCTTATCGTGGGAGGCGGATCTCTCAGCATCGGCTCGGAGGAGGAACCCTACATGGGCAAGGCCGTCATCGAACTCCACGGCAACACCCGGTCCATCGAACTGCCCAACTACGGCGCCAAGGTCCGGGACTCTGTAGTGTATCGCCTTGTAGGATTCTCTCTTCAACCACTTCCTGAATTCCTTTTCTATCCTACAGAGGGACTCGATCAGTTGCCGTCCTGCAGGACCCTTCCATCTGCTGTCTTTTACGATCCTTTTAGTATATCGTCTTGTAGGAGTGTCTCATTCTCGCACGTGTAGAGCTCGACTTAGTACCTCCTCCTCGTACAATGCTGTCCTGCAGTTTCTGTGCTGCATCTCACTCCAACTCGACTGTCATCTCCCAAGACTCGTGAGACTTTCCCTCCACTGTCTCTTGATATCAACAAACAAGACCTTTGTCTCAGTCCTCTCGAGAGTTTATGATATTCATTTCTATTTTTCTCCGTTCGAGAAGAAGGGGAAAATATTATCAGATATTAGAGATCTTTATCAAGATCTCTTGCTGTTAACTTTATTTATTGATGTGTTCTGTATGATACTGTCATCCCGCAATGATGGAAATAAATCCTGTGTAACGTAATGTATGAAAGAAACTCAACCTTTTCCGTCTTATTGTAGCGGAAAAGAAACCTTCATGAATGAGAATCTCCTTTTAATGGGTTTCAGTTCTTTAGAGATTAGATTAAGACTATCATGTATAGAATCTGACCCTTAATGAGAAAAGATTATGTTCCATATTAGATTAAGCTGTGTGACGGATATGGGTCTCCCTACTCCGGGATTCGAACCCATGTGGCTGGTGTTGATACCATGATCGAGAACCCGCGTGTTGCAGGTTCTGGCGGTGCGCAACGGAACTTTAGACCTTCACGGAGCGCACATCCCTGTAACCTGGACTCACCTGGCCTCCATAGCCTCACCTGGCGACACCTCCATCACCCTCACGCTTCCGGTCACCTGGCAGCCAGGAGACCAGGTGGTCATCGCTACCACAGAGCGCAGGTGAGGTGGGGGACAAGAGCAGGACAAGGGGGTAGCTCACAGGAGGGGCACCGTGGTAGGGAGCAGGACAAGGGGGCAGCAAATGGAAACCTGTGGATATTTTATTCTATTTTTCTGTTTCTTCGCCACACTCCCAGGAACCGTCCAACGTACCCCCGTTAAGTCCTCTTCTCCCACACTCGTCCCTCTTCTCAGCAGTCATTTATCATGTTAACTCCACATAGAGAGGGAGGGGAGCAGGGTTGGTGTTCAGAGTGACATGACATGCCACAGGGCGGCATGACGCGTCACATCAGGGCAAGCAGGGTTTGATGTCACGACTGCCGACTACAGTTGACCTGAGGATTGGTAGTAGTATGGTAGATGTCAGGGAGGATGTCATGATCGCAGGCAGGGACGGACGTGTTGAGAGTTGGGAGGGAAAGGTCACCACTCCAAGACAACCGTCAGTTGTGTGTGACCCTGACCTCTGACCTCCCAGCCAAGATCAAAAGGAAGCGGTTATGTTTTTTAGTCGCTTGCAATTAATTCCTCGATGACAGATTTTAAGACAATTTCCAGTATGTTCCCCGTGAACCCCTCGCTCCTCACCACCAACCACATTCTCACCCCTCCAACCTCACCCACAGGTTCATGAAAAACGAGAACGAGGTTCGAACCATCGCCTCGGTGTCCGGGGACGGCCTAACCCTGACGCTGACGGAGGCGCTGCAGCATGAGCATCTCTCCCTCCAACAGACCCTGGGTGGCCGCACCGTTGAGACCCGCGCCGAGGTTGGCCTCCTCACCAGGAACGTCAAAGTTCGAGGAGCCATCAACTCCGCCTTCACCGAGAACATAGAAGCGTGTGACGAGACCTGGAATCCTGGTAATTTCTGACGTGCTGTGTGTGTGTGTGTGTGTGTGTGTGTGTGTGTGTGTGAGGATGAGTGGGTAGGTGTATTTCAATATATTTGCCAAGGGAAAGATCCAAAAGTATTCCTTCATACACTAGTTATGTCCAAAGGTCAAAAGCATTTCAAAGGTGAAGAAATTTTGCTGTGTTGATGGTGAAGACATCGTGAGGAACTGGTGTGGCGACAAGGGTCAGGAAGATATTGCTCGGTACATTTGGGATGACTGGGAGGGACACATGGGATGACTGGGAGGCCCAGAGGAGCTTCCATCAGTCCACTTGTTTCAGTTCGCTAACTCGTCCCCGTCTGCACCGCAGGTCAGTTCCAGACGCAATCCTGCTTCAACGGTAGGTTCGGTGAGGAGATCGGCAGTGATCAGTTCGGGGCGACGGTCATGCTCTCAGGCAAACACCCAGACGAGGATTTGGTCCGAGGTCGTATCCAGTACGTCGAGGTCACCGAGGCTGGTCAGGTGAGTTCACTGGCAGGTCACGCACGCTGTTCTGGCTCGTAGTCACCAGCTAACAAAAATGAAAGGTGACTGTGAGAGAAATCCTTATTCTAAAAAGATGGAGTATCAATACTAGCCAATTCCAAGTTTCGATATTTCTAACTTATTCCTTCAGAGACATTCATGTTCGAACTGTAAAGCTCCACAGAGTATGAGAACCTTGTCCCCTATCAAGGCGTGGAAGCGTCTCCTAAACCAGCGTCCCTCCTGCTGCAGGCCTTCCAGCTCGGGCGCTACCCGCTCCACTTCCACCTGGTTGGTAACGTGAACACCTCCTACATCCGCGGGTGTGCCGTCCACCGTACCTACAACAGGGCTGTTACCATCCACGCTGCCAACTACCTCATCGTCGAACACAACGTCGTCTACGACAACATGGGTCACGCCATCTTCACGGAGGACGGCGTCGAGCAACACAATGTCATCCAGTACAACCTGGCTGTTTATACCCGCACATCGTCCTCTCTCCTCAACGTTGATGTGACGCCAGCGTCTTTCTGGGTGAGTGATTCTTTCCATCATGGTCGTCCTGGGTCAGTCAGTGTATCATTATCACATGAGGGAAAGGAAGTGACCATCCGTTGCTGTCCCTGACATAACAGCCTCACCCAATCATTTTCCTGATCATCTTTAAGACCTTCGTGTAGAGAGCTTTTAATCCGACACGACGTTGTGAAAATGTGCGTCGTAGCCACAGCCACCTGGCCACCCGTGGCCTACCTCCACCGGTGGTACCACTGACACAGCTGGTTTCCGTCCACAGGTGGTTAATCCTAACAACATCGTGCGACACAACGCAGCCGCTGGAGGGACGCACTTCGGCTACTGGTACAGGATTGAACGACATCCTTCGGGACCTTCCTTCGACTCCTCCTATTGCCAGAACAACGCCCCGATGGGCGAGTTCCGCAACAACTCCGCCCACTCCTTGGGCAGGTAATGACCCTCAATGGCAGGACCATAGTCGCCTCTGCTGTACCCGTGAGAGATTCGTTCACACGGCCTTACACCACTTTTGATGAGCCAAGAGGTCAATGTTAAGCCGCCATTGATCTGTTTGTAATAATATTATTCTCAGAGGAATTGACAAATATGCTTTCTCACTTGCTCTTACTTGCTGTTCTTCCTTCTGTCATCGAGTCAGTGGCATCAAGGATGATCATAACCCTGACCTTGTCCTCCCGACAGGTACGGGTTGTGGGTGTTCTCGAAGGATGGCTATCACCCGAAGGCACACAACTGTGGAGGGAGGGATCAGGTGAATACCATTATCTCTGCACTCGCCGCTCTCTCATCCCCTCTGTGGACACATTTTCAAATTATTTTTACATTTCAAATTTTATGCCTTTCACAAGCATTTATTATCCGGTATTTTCTTATAACATGCATCATTTTTGTTACTTTTCGTCCCATCACATTGCTTTTCTCTCAGATTTCATACTTAAGTGTCAGTTTTCATCTCCTGTTTACACCTACGTAATATTCTTACTTTTTACGGTTTAGGGAACCAGCTTTTTGCCCTCTACTTGTTCACACATTTTGCTTAGTAGACTTGCTTCATCCCTGTCAAGACATTGCTTCTTATGTCTCCTGTCAGTGCATAAACCTGTCTATCACAGGCTTGTATATCAGTTTATCGAAAGGTTCTAGAACTATATAACAAGCTTGTCTATCACCACAAACCTCCAGAACTTCTGGACTTGTCTGTGACCTCACACGAGCCTCGTACAGACCACCTTCAAGTGAACCAACCTCACAAACAACAACCTTAGGTACATCAGTTCTTCGTATACCAGTCGCTTGCAGATTGTGGCCTCCATGTAGACGACTCCCTGAAAAAAATCACTATAATACTTATCATTCCAGGTGGCTACCTGGAACGACTTCACAGTGTGGAGGTGCGACCGAGGAGCCGAAGTCGTCCTGGGAGGCGCCCTTCAGTTCCACAACTTCGTGGCTTTGGACAACGAACACGCCGGGCTGGAGATGGTCAAGGTGGAGGGAGGCTTCGGTGTGGACGACGGGCCAGGTAAATCGAAGTGTTTCTCCACAAGACACCATCTAGGCCTCCCGTAGGGGCTGCCTGGGGGATAGTTACCGTTATGGCGGAAATAAAGAATGTGTACTAAAGTGCGCTGCTCGTGATGTATCAATTTATAAACATTCCCGTCAGTGTCTGTGTGGGAGTATGTGTGTGTGTGTGTGTGTGTGTGTGTGTGTGTGTGTGTGTAGATGGAGCTAAGACTACTATTCCTGAATAGCCAACCCCTGTTCCAGGAGTCTTCAACTCCCATGTGATCGGCTACTCCGACCTCACGCCTGAAGGTTGCGACTCCGGCAGCGGCATCGTGGCCCCCAAGCAGTATGTCTTCAGTATAGCCAACACTACCTTCGTCAACTTCGACAACGGAGAATGTTCGGCATTGTCAGGCTGTTCTCAGTGTAAGCTCTTCCAAGGAGGCTTCAGAGTCCAGGTGATGGGTCTTAACTTCATCAACGCCCCCAACAAGGTGAGTTCACTTACACAAGTTTTTCATTATTCTTTTTTACACGAACTTTATTTGCCACGGAACATAAGAAATAAATGAGCAGACTCCATGCAAATAAACTGCGAAAGTGATACTTTAATTGTGAAGTTGCAAACATGTGGATACAAGGTAGTGTTGCTTCATGTGAACGTAGCATCATCTATAAAGGATTCATTCTTACGAATACAGAAGCTAACTGAATCTATCAGAAGTCATAGAACTCTGGCTGAGGACCTGTGGTGAGCTGGGAGTAACCTTATCTCGCCAGAGTTCCTCGAAATATATTAGTTCTCTCGGAAGCAACATGAGTTTGGGAAGACGCTGAATCCTTTCTGACAATATATCGTTCGGATAACATTTACTTAACACACTCAGACTTGTTTGTTGGATCTTTTAGTGTAGCGAACTTACTTCTAAATTGATCCTTCCAAAATCAATGTTTGGTTTGTTTACTTCCTCCTCACAAGTCCCCGACCTCGTTGATAACATTACCTATGTTCCCGTACCTTCCTCCTCCTCCTCCTCCTCCTCCTCTGGTTATTCATTCTTTCTCCACTCCATCCTCCCACCCCTGCAGCCTGGTCTCTAGCCCTGTGCTTATGTAAACACATCATTAGTACAGGAAAAGCATCACTTCAAACTTTCATAACTTTCTACACATTCCTTGAGGTTTGGTTTGATTTATTTTCTGGGCCTTACGTTACGGGTCACATATTCCTGTTGCAGCTGAGGTTTAAGTGGGAACACGAGACTATCTGGATCGACGCTGACGGCTCGCTGTCAGGGTCAGCTGAGAACAATGTGGTGCCGTCCATGGGCATCCTACCCACAGATGCCTGTCAGAAGGACGTCCCTGCCTTCTCTGTCAACCCTCAGGTGAGTTCCAGACTCACGCTTCGTCATAATTCTGATGCAACGCCTCTGGCTGGAAGAACAGCTGGATATTGTGTTGACGTTTCTCCCTTGTATTTATCTGCCTAACAAGTTAATAGTTTACACAATTCCTGCCGTGGTATGTTCTCTCTGCTACTCCGTGACACAGCTGATCCTCCTCTTGTGTTCGTGTAGGCCCCAGGTGCCATGTGCTCCAGTGCCCTCAAGTTCCTACGCTTCAACGTCGAGGGCCCGAACATCGAACCAAGCTCCCTGAAGGGCAACGATCTAATCGTGACCAATGCCCACGGCAGCACCAACATCCCCTACCGTGTGAAGCGTCTCACGACGGAGGGATGGATGGGCATCCTGTACAGTGGAGGAATCTTCAACTGGACCTACGATTACTCCGTCCATGTAAGACATCCTTCATCTTCCAGTGACTTTCGTCTCTTAATATGTCATGCAGATAACGACCCTCATTTTACACAAGCATGTAAGGTATATTGTTCAGACGACAAACATATATGAAGCAGTCACTTAAGTAAGATCAAACAGTGTTTGCTCAGAGAACTTAATACAACTGAAACAATTATGATTGTCTTTAGAATCAAGGATTGAAAGTCCGGTATTACTTAAAATTCATGACCGAATGTAACTTACCTTGAAAATACAACCATGACTGACCCTCACCATGAGTGTCTGCGTTGGGTCCCATACTGATCCACGGCCTCACCTGTAGATCTCCAACATATCGTACACGGCCAAGACTCGCTTTGTTGACGACGATGACTACTACCTGGTCCAGCACGAGCTGATGCAGCGTCCTGATGGCTTCAGGTAGGTGGCCTCATGAAGGTGTTCACTCCG
>JAUTXX010530473.1:0-11027 GCA_032273605.1 Panulirus laevicauda | reverse complement strand
GTCTAGAGTCCATTACCCATGTGGGGAACAGCTGGCAGATATAATAGACGGTTCTTGATTCGAATCGTCGGGAAAATGGTCACCGTCACGGGACGGAATTGATAGGTGCTTGGGTGTAAAGCCGAAGCTTTAGTAATTTTGGGTGATGTTAAAGTTTCATTAATGATGTAGTACCATTTACGACAGAAACAGTAATGGGAATAATTATGTGTATTTGTTGTAACAGCAGTAGTAATGACGTCAGCAGTGACAAGGCAGATAGCAGTGGCAGCATGTAAAGAAATAAAGTAGATCAGGAGCTGCAGCAGAAGTAATAGCAACGCATGACTAATGTGTCGCCACTGCTCTTGCAATAAAAGTAAAAACAGCAATGGAAACATTTATAGAAGCAGAAGCAGTATCAAGATCACCAAAAGCAACTGGAACCGAGATTATAGTAGTTAGCGTAGCCCTGTACAGACATTGCAGATCACAAACGGAGCAGGAACAACGGAGGCCTGGCCTCACCATCTCCAAACATTGAAACAACAGAGGATCATAGTGCTGGAGGACTTCAGCTTCCGTGCTAAGAAATGAATTTATATAGATCTGGAAGTGTGTGATTTATTCAACTCTTTCAGAGGAAAAAAATGCTGAATAGTCACGAGGATAGGTAAGAACATTTTTAGGGATTTCATGAAATGCTGCCAATTCTATGTATCACTGCTGGAAATTCTCTACACCACAGGAGAGAGATATCGCCCTAAGCATCCATCCACCCTATGAACACATTCGTAAATCTCGGTCCTCCTCTACTTTCAAATATTTCGCTGTTGCTGTCAATGCAGTGGCACGCCACAGCAGAGACAACAGCATCATCGATCACAGCAGAACCTTATTAGTGGGTAGTTACTAGCTTTCATATAGGAGTTGAGTGGAGCGTTGAGAGAAAGTGCCCTCCACCCCCTAGCTTAGCTGAGGGCGGCAAATGTAGCGCCCACCCCCAAAGCCCACCCGCGCCAGCCCATCAGTAACCTAGCTCCCATCGGCGTGTAGACGACCCAGTCAGTCCAGCACCTGCAGCCTCTCCCACAGGAGCACCTTCTCTCGGTGTCTTGAGGGCGTCACAACTCTGCAAGACAGCTGTCAAGGCACATCCAGCAGGCTTGACCTGACTGTGATGATATACAGCCTGTGTGACGCTAGTGATGCACTGTAAGGAACAATACACTAAACTAAACATTCTACGAGTACTCCACTAAGAAAGCTTCAGAAAACTGCATTTCCTCCACAAACACGATTCTTTCAGGAACAGCTGAAGCTAAACTTCTTAAAAACTAGAGTAGCAGTTACCTGTTGCGAAACTACTAGAGTTTCTGCGTAGCAGTTTATAAACGTTAAAAATAATTTGTCTTCTAGCACGGGAAATACTAACCTGTAATCATTAGTACGTTGAATGTCAAGGAAAGCAGACACAGAGGAGCAATATGAAAACAAGACAGGTGCTCAGGAACGCAGCGTCTACGAGTTTTTTCGGCAGCATGAAGCTAATATGGGTAAGTAGCGGCCGTAACTCATGTTTCATCCTGACACATTCTTCTGTCATTTAACTGGAATTCATTATGACATTCTTAGATGGCGTCACTCTTTTAATGTTATCTATGAGGGAATATATTGTTTCTTCTGAACCTGATCATTATTGTCGCAATTTTTCGAATAACTTCTTATCACCGATTGTCTCTTGTCATATTCACCCCTTTCAAGCTGTCAACTTTATATACATATGTAGAATGACTCGTGTAAGATTCATGTTACATGTATGAAGATATTTGTAAATGTACTGAAAGCCAGCAGCGCACGTGTAGATGAGACGAAAATAAAAGACAGCTACCTGGGCCATAGGAATAACACTTGACAGTCGCTGAAGTGCTGGATCGCTACGCGGCCGTCACCAACCCTCCCGATACCCAAGCGGGTAGTACCCTGGGCCGTGGCTGCCTACCACCAACCACCTAACGGAGAAAGAAAGACGGAAGAAAACTGCACATCTCTGTGAATCATCTGAAATAACCACTAAGCCTTTTAAATAAAAAGCTCGTCTGCTACTAAACCGGGAACTTCATCACTGGTTTTCTATCATACAGATGGTTTCTCACAACTGCTTAAGGAACCCACCATAAACTGTGCCGTTACATCAAAAACAAGGTACTTGTCTACCGTTAAATCGAAACATTTTGGGTTTACAATTCAGTTTCTGATACGGTGGAGTAACAAAGTGAAGATGGGGAAGATAGTGCGAAAAATGAACGTAATTAGTTATGTAATCACTGACCTCAGGCCTTATATTTTTGTTCACACTGCTGCAGTTTATGGTTGTGTGCGTCTCATGACACCCATGGATTCATGGTAGCTCCCTCACCCTCTCACTGTCATGTGTGCCGCTACAGTCACGTCCTAACCCCTCCCTGTCATGAGTCATGACAGTTAACTTCCTCATCCAACTTGATTTCATGACTTTCATGGAGTCATAGCAGCTGTCTCCATACCTTCATAAAGCTAATCATTCATGTTCACATCAGTTGTTTCCCTAGTCAGGACTGTCATAAGTTCATGATATCCTTCACTCTTCTCACTTTCATGACGCGCGCATATTCATGATCACCATGATCCCTACAACTGTGACAGTCCTTGTCTATGAGTCATTTTCATGACTGACGTGCTCATGACAGTATTACCCTCATGACTATCCTCTGTTCATGAGTTACCTGATCCTCATGACTACCCTGTGTTCATAAAGCTCACCCCATGACTGCCGTGTTCATGGCAGTCACCTGACTTCCCCCTCATGATGACCTCTTTGAGCTTGGAGAAATGTCAGTGTCATCCATAGAGCAAGCCTAGTCTCCCTAAAGTGATGTTTCTTAATATGAAGAAGATGGATGACCTAGATTGATCTCGATCTGACGATGCTAAACTGAAAGGGTTTTGCTCTGTTGACTTCTGTGACCTCTGAGAAAAAGAGTTCATTCCTGTGTCGTTAACCATGTGTGGAACATCTTTCTTGTGTTGTGTATCGTCCGTGGCAAGCTAGTGGACTAACACATGCTTGTACATATCAGACAATCCAAACAACTCAATATTTGTGTGACGTGATGGCCTGTCGGGTGACCTGTGAAGAGGCGGAGAGAGAGAGAGAGAGAGAGAGAGAGAGAGAGAGAGAGAGAGAGAGAGAGAGAGAGAGAGAGAGCAACACGGCCCGTGAAAGTGAGAGAAGCAGGACAATACACCAGTACTCTCGACGGTCGTTCTGCAGAATTTTGTTTCAAAAGTTCGAGAGCAGAAGGCTAACAGAGGGAGGTCCTCCCCTGGGGGTGGTTCATAGGGTAGCGTCCCTCTGTAGCAAGGGAACTACAGACTGTGAAGTAGACGTTATTCCTACCTGTTTGTAGACCTTAACAGTAGGTCTGAAGACAGACGCTAATCTCTCAGGGTGGAGTCCTGGGTTGAGGAATGATAGATAAGAATTAGTCTCGATTTAAATCGACGTCCGGTGACTGCCCTAACGAATTTTCCAGTTTACATGAACACGACTGAGATTGTCTGTCATGGAGATAAAAACTGACAAGAACAGAGTCTTGACAACTTGAGCCATACACCATGATTATCTATGACGGGTACTTCCTCTCTCAGTTGCATCTCATTATTCATTTATATTTTAACTGTAACACTACGGCAGTTTGTACGCCTGGTATGTTCTTCTCTGAAGGCAGACATTCAGTACAGGTCATCCATGGTGGTCTGCTTGCATCCTGACCCAGGGCACTACTATCAACCACTGTCGTGTTGGTTCATTACTTTGTCAATAACTGATCAATTCTAAGCCCAAGTGTGTCAGGAATTCATGTTTTATGGATCAGTGTGACCAATCATCAACCGACATCGTGTGGGAAGTGATGAGTCTTACAAATAGTTGCTGATGGACGATAACAGTCCGTGGGCTTCGTTCATCGCTGGTCAGCGTCCGGCGCCATACTGCGGGTGAACAATAAACACAAAGGAAAAGTGCCACTGAAAGCCACTGAAATGAGTTAATCCTATCCATGAGAAACCTGCAAACCACAAAGTAAATCGAGCTTTATTTACTCTAACGGACACTTGATCCTCGGCAGTGGGTATGCGCAGTGACGGTGTGAACTGGTGGCACCCAACAGATGGTCGATGAGACGGGTGAAGATAGTCCACTCAAGCGTTAAAATACCTTAATAATTGCCACCATCGTTGTATAGTTTCTATCAAAATTGGTTTCATCGCCGTCATCACGATAGCATAATTTTTCAGGGACGAGGGTTTTAGTCTGTTTATGATAAAACTGACAATAACATACAAGATAATAAGTGTAACGCTGGTCAAGCCATAACTTTAAAAGATCTACTAAACAGTCCCAAAATACATTTTCTATGATCCTCAAATTTGCAAAAACCATAACTGAGAAGCCTTATGAACAGACACAGAGGCTGTTGCTTGTCAAATCAATTTGAGAGACGGCCCTCTCACAATACTTGGTGCCTAATCTATCTAACCCAGCCAATCATAGCATAACTTATCAGACATTCATTTGAAAGTCTGACATACATGAAAGCTTGTAACAAAAATGTCTAAAATACACATAGTCACAACTATAAGCTAATATAAGTTTTCAAACCACAATCCCCAGTATCCGAGCACTGTTCTCATCACAGCAGCCGCGGCAATACCTTGGTGAGAGCTTCGCTACGGTTGAGCAAATCAACAAAAGACGGAAGGCAAGTGGGTCGGTCGGTCCGACAGATGGTTAGAGGAGTCGTGATAATTGATTGCGTTTACCGTATATATTTCAGTGATTAATCTTAAGCACCAACAAAACGTGCACATGAATCCCAGGTAGCATTCAGATCATTACAGTAATATATCAAGGAATCGTCTAGTACTGAAAAGTATCTGTCGTTAAAATTAAAACAAAACCTCTCGATGTTACCCAAGAATAATATACAAGCTCATTTTTGTCCCAGAGTTTTTCGGGGTTTTTTTTCGTTACGTCTTTGCCTTCCTAATTTTCTTTAAGGAGAATATTCATTATTTCAGTTTCTTTCCTTATGTGATTGCTCTGGAAATACGTGCACTATAAAAAGATGATAATTACTGAAAGCACGAATAAATATTTATCAAATTATTTCTGCGCAGCTGATCACGTTAACAATATAAAGCGCCAAAGGATTTTAAAAGAAAAAAGTCCAATCAATTTTCTAGCTAAGCTTACACGAGGCAACTACCATGTGATCCACGGATTTAAAGTCAAGAATCATAACAGAAAGTGCAGTTCTACGGGAAAATGAATGATGTAAAATGATGTATAAACGATGTTCAAGGTAGAAAAGATGAAAGTGTGGTGATGAAGCTGATTTAGATATGAGTGAACACAGTTAACAGCTAACATTATTTAAGGCTAGTTTCATTAATTAAAATAGCTGATATGAAAGTGTTACGACGCGTGCGTAAAGCTAAAATTCACTTTCATTGTTGGAAAGTTAGTAGATCCATTTATAATGAATGTTAGTGCCAGATCAATTCAAATACATAAGATAAAACATTCATACACGATGCATATTCACTCATACGTTTACATTGTGTATGCACAAACTCATTACAAAAATTGTAGGATCTTAGTTTCACAGGTGAAAAAATATAGCCACTAATGCTTGCAAACCTTTCGCAGTATGATACTATACTTAAAAAGGATCGCTAGAATAGGTGAGATATCTAAAGTTACACTTCACTTAAAAGGGAGAGGGAACAGTTACTGGCAGTGTAAAAGCAATGGGATATTTAGATATCCAAAGAGAAGTAAACCTACAAGATTGATAGTGTAAAATAATTTTTGTTGAGTTCTTGACCTTTAAAAACACGCACACACACACACATTAGCATTCAATATTTCGTGACATCTCACTCCTAATATTTACGATTAATATTCACACAAAACTTATCTATTCACAAACGTTCGCACATTCTTTTCACGCCCTTTTATTACCTACGCGATCAAATTACCTAACACCATATATTGTAAGGATAAGACTGTAGAGCAATCAAAGGATATAACATGAAAATTAAGCAAGAAAACTGATGAAACATAAAAACGTAAAGAAGACAGTGTATACTGTATGAGCGTTGGACAAATGGAGAAAACTGAGAGTATGTTGTCAATATAAGCAGCACAGAAGTTTAAAAGACCTGTAAAGGTATCCATGGCCAAGAATATAAATATTCCTCCCCGTCCAGGACTTTTGCGTGGAACATCGAGTTCATGACGTTCCTACAGACGCATCCGTCATGAAGGGAATGTGCAGGGAAGGTAACTGTGGGAGCTTGCCAAGGGTGACGGACGGGTATCGTCGCTCTCCTCACGGGTGAAATCGGTGCCTGTTCCCACCGCCCCAAATCACCACCCTTGCATAATCCAGTGGGCAGCCTATCATTTGTAAATGAAGTTACGTCCAGGGTGGAACATCGACATTCCTCGTTTATTTCATCATTGGTCGTGGGACCTGCACATTTTTGTCAATCACGTGGATTATACTTTCAAGTGGCCAAGTAGGTCTAGGCTAACCATGGTCTGTGAGTGATGAATATTGATAAGTACCAGACGTGACAATTTTAGTGAATTAGAAATAGTTACTAATTTCCGATATGCTCGGCTCAGATCCTCACAAATCATCAACAGTGCTTGCGTCTTGAATCCTTTACAGAGCTTGTCGCCAAGCATGTAACTGTGAGTCAGTGGATAATTGGCTGAATTACATGGGCGCGCACCATGCCAGATGTAATACAATAGGGCAAAAACCTCCTGCAGGCTGGCCACTGGTATGCATGATGTGGAAATCAGTGTGCATATGGTTATGGGAACAGGTATGAACACCATGTAAAGGAAAAGTAAGAATTTATTTAAAACAGCACGTCAACTAGGTTACAATACTTACTCGTATTAAATGAAATGCAGCCATTGTCAACTCCGTTATATTCTGAAACTTTACAAAGTTTAAATCGGGGTATAAGAATGAAACGTGAATATTATCATCTCATAACAGCAGATGTTTGTTTCTCTTATGACTTCCACACACAAGAGGCACTTGTAAGCTTCTGTTTTGCTGAGGTTGGGAAGGGAGAAACTGTGATGTCGCGAGTAGAGGGGGCGGGGCTCGGCGTCAGGGTCGGCTAAGCGGACGGTGAGCAACGCCCAAATATTTTTATACATCATGGTGGAGAGGTACACTTCCTGCTATGGACATCACATGCAGCGACAACATATCATTTGAAGAGGACATCAATATAATGATCTATGCATATGCTTACATATCATGGAGTCACAAATGTCGAATTAATAACAATGTAATCTGGGATTCGCTGAAACACTATTCAGACGAAACCTGGCCGCGCTCTGATAACAGTTTTCTTTTATATACATGCTTTGTGCTACTACAATTATGTATTACATCTACATATTGCAACTAGTAGGGAGACTGATACCTCCTTACCAAGATGGCTGGATATGAGAATACTCAAATGAGAAAATATTCATAATAAATGTTTCTAGACTCGTAGCCTCCCATCAGTGGCAACACTGGGCCCATGTGGTAACACTGGACCCTACGGTCTCCTCGCTCTTGTGTCCAACAAGATTTAAAAATAGACTTATAATATCTTTGTCAGATATCATTTACAATTGTATTCCACAGCCTTACACTCTTAAACGATACTGAGGGTGCTATGCTATGAAGTGAAAAGTCAGTAAATATTTACCATGAATATCAAGAACATACTAAAGAAAAATTCGCCACTGTTTGGAATATCAGCAAGTAAAATTGCCTTGTACGAGACGATTAACTGCTACTACAAATTTAAGACACGACTGAAAAAGACTTTCTGAGTATATGTAAACATTGAACACTAAAATCTTTGATAGGTGAGTAGAGACAGATGCTTGGAGCTAATTGAGGCAAGCACCGGAGTGTCAACGGTTGACAGAGATAAATCTGGGAAGGAGATTGACGTGGTTGATGTAGGGATGGTTCAATGGAGGTTGACGGAGATGATTCAGGGAAGAGGGTTGACGTGGATGATTTAGGGAAGACTGATATGGATTATTCAGGAAAGATGGTTGACATGGATGCTTGACGTGGATGATTCAGGGAAGGAGGTTGACGTGGATGATTCGGAGGAGGTTGAAGTAAGTGATTCAGAGGTTGACATCGATGGTTGACAAAAGAGGTTTGACTGGTAAAGAGGTTGACACAGATGATTTAGGGCAGGAGACTGACGGGGATGAATCAGAGACAAAATATATCGTAGACTTACGAAAGTTAATATAGACATTGGACAACAAAACTATTTAGACTTCTAATGGTTGTGATAATGATAACGATAATGTTTTCAAAATAAATAACGACAATTATTACCAACACAGGTCGGCTGATCTCTTTAGGTGTATAGATTGTGGTTCTTTAGTGAAAACTGATCTATGTGGCAAAGACGAATCATAAAATCTGAGATATATCAACATTTTCTTTATACATTCAAACCAACAGAACACACATTTTCCTGTATGTTGGAAATATTACCACTGTCAGTGATTTGTCTCGTTACAAACCTTCTAAAAGTTTATCAATTTGCAGTGTAAGGTCTTGTTATCGGGAAAATAAACACTTCAAGACATGCCGGATGTATGTTCACATATCCAATCGTTTTCTAAATAATATCGTTATGTTGGGAGGTAAAGTTCCTTCTTACTTGTTAGTTGGTTACAATAGGCAGAGCCCTCCGCCACCACCAATACACTAGGAGGAATGTCATATGACACTGTATATGGGAACTACGGGGTTTATACCTAAAGTCTCGATCCAAAACCATTTTGGAAGCCTAACATTATGCACCGCCGTATCAAACTCGTCTCTCCAAACTCCTGGTATTCACCGCTTCAGTCAGCCGTACTCAGAAACAATCCTCTTCTAGTGTTTACCTTCACTGATTCAACTCGCATAGACTGATGGACTTCACAATTTGTTTATCTACTGTGAAGCGAGATACTGTGTGCGTGTGTATGTCGGCGCTGCCGCCAACACATGATGTCACTTGGCCAGCTCGGCCCAGCTACCATTACTGTAGTGCACCGCCCCTCACCACCCGAGTTATGTAAAGCTTTTGTTGCTGGGGTTACGTTGCTAACACGATTATAGCCTGACAAGTGTGACATACTTGACATGCGTAATTTTTCCCTCCAACACTTTCTCTTTCTTTAGTTCGTAATAAATGGTGGGCAGCCACCGAGCAAGGAGGTTTATAACTAATATTACCCGACTGGGTAACAGAAGGGTGTGCTGTGAGCCAACGCTTTACTGGCTGTCGAAGTCAAATTTCACTACTTTGGCCCAAGATGCTGTGTTTTCCTTATGCCTCAACTACACGTGTGTTGTGACTTTCAGTCCACAAACATATAATCTCGCCATCTCACCTTTGTGTTGTTGTGGTTATGGTTAAATACGGTCACGCATGCAAGGACCACCTGGGCCAGCTGTTCATCCTCCCTTAGGGACTTGTCGATTCATGGCGAAAGCTAGAGTGTATGTATGTATGTATGTATGTATGTATGTATGTGTGCGCGCAGGATTTCATACATAGGAGTAAACTCATCGTAAACATATACAAGGTCAAGATTGAGCACCACAAGGGTAAAACTCTTATCGTAATACAAACATACCAACTGCAAAAAGTAATAGCGCACAGCATCTGACAACACGTAATTCACACGACTCATTCTTTGTAACTAAAGATTTTCTTGCGGTGAGCGGTGGGCACAACGCGCTGGACCTACCTTTAACAAAATCTCTCTGTGGAAATGCGCAATATGCTCTCTCTCTCTCTCTCTCTCTCTCTCTCTCTCTCTCTCTCTCTCTCTCTCTCTCTCTCTCTCTCTCTGTGTGTAGTTTTACCAAGGATACAGCCCTTGAGCATGATGTTGGTGTACACGGGTATGATTGCGTGATCTTTGACCTAACTCCAAACTAACTCCTAAGAGTCAGGTCAGAGCAGGAGGCACCCGCATCAGGGGTACCACCTGCAGCAGTATATACCACCTACAGGAGGGGGCACCTGTAGAAGGCTGGCTGACCCACGTCGTGATGCCACTACCCTGACAGGATGATGGCTACCTTAAGCCTGTATATGATGGTGCACCTCCACTAGAGTGGTCTTCCTGGACTCTATCACTCCTTTACGAACCATCATGACTGGGGAATCAGTGAGACTGCATGTTTGAGAAAACATTGTTTGGATGATGTATATGGGAACGAGAAAGGTGAGGAGGCCAACAAGACGGTGGAGGAGATGACTGCGACAGAGAGTGTAGGGTACAGTTAGGCCGGACATCTGACGCCTCAGTTACCAGAACACAAAGGTGAACTCGGTCAAAGAAAGTGAGCCGGTGGTGGGAAGGAGGTGAAACCCAAGCGTCTGGCAGGTTCGTGCTTCATCATCCCGAGCGTCGACACCTCATGCACACACACACACACAACGTCATCGGTGAAGCCTCCCCTGCACAAGTCTCCTATACTCTCCTGTGATGGTGGGCGGCGGACCATCAAACATTCTGGACGACACAAGCTATCTCTCAGCAAGCAACGCGTCTGGTCCGTGTTCATCACCGTATGACATAGACAGACTGGACCAAGGGCCGTGTGAGGAGGTCCTCGCCCCAGACGGCTGTTCACCTCCTGATGAATGTACCGTGACCATCTTGTGTGTTGCTTCCTTGCGTTGTGCACCAGAGGTTCCCATCTCCACCACTGCCTACCACACGCCCCCTCACGTGCACTGGCCTCATATACGTGCACTGGCCTCACGCACGTGCACTGGCCTCATACACGTGTACTGGTCTCACACGTGCACTCGTCAGATGGACCGCCCCTCATCAGCTGCCTCTCCAATGGGGTCAATTGGTTCCTCTTATCAGCTGGTGGGTG
>JAUTXX010530462.1:0-11027 GCA_032273605.1 Panulirus laevicauda | reverse complement strand
ATAATGCATCAAAATAACTATGAGTTCCACAGGAACATCCACCCATTCCACCACACCATCCACCATATCCACGACCACAGCAAACCAAAATTTCTTATTACCACAGCAAGTTCAATCTCCATCACCGAGATAAGCGCCAATTCCAGCCACACCCAACGCCCGTTTCATAAACGCTATAACCCCACCTCCACCACCGTAACTCATCGTGACGAGACACACACACACAACACCACCACCACTGGAAAAACAACCACAAATAATACACAATTAAAAGGAAAAATTACATTAGAAAAAAAAAAAGATCCAAGGAATCACCACATGTACCACACACCACAGTCAACCCAGGCTACAGGCGCAACCACATTAAACACAAGATTAAAGGATCTGATTCCCTTACCGTACGACAAGACAAAGGATCTGATCCCTTTACCATAAGACAACACAAAGGATCTGATCCCCTTACCGTAAGACAACACAAAGGATCTGATCCCCTAACCGTAGGACAAGACACAGGATCTGATCTCCTTATCGTAGGATTAGACAAAGGATCTGATCCTCTTACCGTAAGACAAGACAAAGGATCTGATACCCTCACCGTAGGACAAAACAAAGGATCTGATCCCCTTACCGTAAGACAAAATAAGGGATCTAATCCCCTTACCGTAGAACAAGACAAAGAATCTGATCCCCTTAACGTAAGACAAGACAAAGGGTCTGATCCCCTTCTTGTGGGACAATACAAAGGATTTGATACCCTAACCGTAAAGCACGAAAAACGATCTGATCTCTTACTGTAGGACAAGACAAAGGATCTCATCCCCTTACCGTAGGACAAGACAAAGGATCCGATTCCCTTACTGTAGGACAAAAATGATCTCATCTGATTTACCGTAGAACATGACAAAGGATCTGATCCCCTTACCGTAAGACAAGACAAAGGATCTGATCTCCTTAACGTCGGAGAAGACAAGGGATCTCATCCCCTTACCGTAGGACAAGACAAAGGATCTCATCTCCTTACCGTACGACAAGCCAATGGATCTGATCCCCTTACTGTAGAATAAAGAATCGCATCCCCTTAAAGTAAGTCAAGACAAAGGATCTGATTCCCTTACCGTAAGACAAGACAAAGAACCTCATCCCCTTACCGGAGGACAAGACAAAGGACTTGATCCCCTTACTGTGGGATAAGACGTGCGATCTTATCCCCATACAGTAGCACAGCAAAGATGAATCTGATCCCCTTACTTTAAGATAAGACAAAGGACCTGATCACCTTACCGTAGAAAAAGACATAGGATCTGATCACCTTCCTCTAAATAAGAAATGGAATCTGATCTTACTTATGGACAAGATATAGGGTCTGATCCCCTTATTGTAGATCAAGAAATCCTCTTAACATGGGATATAACATGCATCTGATCCCCTTAATGTAGAACGAGACATGGGATCTATTCTTACCAAGTGTTGGATAAGAAATGGGATCTGATCCTTTTACTGTGCGGCACAATATGGGATCTGATCCCTTTATTGTATAAGACATAGGAACTGATCCCCTTACTGTACGACAAGACATGGGATCTGATCCCCTTAATACACGACAAGACATGGGATCTGATCCCCTTACTGTACGACAAGATATGGGATCTGATCCCCTTGCTGTACGACACGACATGGGATCTGATTCCCTTATTATAAGACAAGACATGGGATCTGATCCCCTTACTATAAGACATGAGATCTAATTCCCTCACTGTAGGACAAGACAGGGGAACTGTTCTCTTTACTGCAAAGCAAAATATGGAATTATACCCTCTTACTGTAAAGCAACACATGGTGTCAGATCCTCCTACAGCAGGACAAAACATAGAATCAAATCCTCTTATTGCAGAACAAAATATGGTATCAAATCCTGTTACTGTAGAGCAATAGACGGAATCAGTCTCCTTCTTTGAGACTAGACATGGAATCTGATACCTGCCCTATAGGACAAGACATGAGATCTGATCCCCCTAACTGAGGAACACGACATGGAATCGAATCCTGATGGTTTTCTTGTGTGACGCGTTGTTACGTGGATGGCAGTGGTAACTCGTACTCAGGCTGGTCGTGTCGTGCAGGTGGTATGTCATGCAGGTGGTTCAACTGTCTCCTGTTCATGGTTTGGGCAAAATGCTGCCGGGAGATAGTTTAGAAAACGGGAAGTAAATGGTTTCAAGCTCAGTCAGCAGGTGGTCTAGAGCTCAGTCAGCAGGTGGTCAGAGCCTTGGCTGGTCTAGATCTTCGGCTGACAGGTGGTTTAGAGCCTCTGATAAAAGGTGGTGTAGGGATTCTGCAGGCAGATGGTCTTGGACTTCGCTTGGCAGATGGTCTAGAGCTACTGTGGCAGATGGGAGAGGGAGCTTCGACGGGCAGGTGGTCTAGAGCTTCGACTGGCAGGTGGTCTAGAGCTTCGACTGGCAGGTGGTCTAGAGCTACAGCTGGCAGGAGGTAGCACTCTCGATCCTGAAGAACAGGTCCGTCTGACCCAGGGGTCTGTTGTTGTTCTTAAACCGGATGTTCTTGGCCCAGGCACGGCACCGGATCCTCACAGTTACATCACCTGAGGGAGAGGGAGACCAGTGAGAGAGACGCTGGGGGAAAGATAGAAGGGAAGATTGGAAGAGGAAGTAGATCAAGGAAAGAGAAGAGGAGGAGGGAGGCTGATTTACCATGAGAAGGAGATGGGGGAAAAAAAAAAAGCAGGAATGCACCAACCAGCAGCACGTATATGTAAATAACGCCAACACTAGAACATTATCTTCAAACACCTTATGAAAAGTTCCTATCAAGGTGTGAGATAAGATATAAGCTGATCTACACTAAGTTGGCCTCTAGGAATTATAAATAAAGATAAGGCTATCACCGAACTCCACGTTAGCAGGGTGCGCCGCGAGCGATGATGTGACAGGTAAAGGTGTATCGTCGACAATGGACGGAAAGGCGTGTTCACTCTCGTTGAGGAAGCTCTCGCTTCAAAATAGTGGATCTTTACTTATGCATAGACTGCAGGCTCACAGCTGCACAAGGCCCATGTGTATGACATCCGTGCTCCGTCTCCCACTACCTGCAGAGTGACAGCAACACTTACCATGCAACCTCATTGTTGCGCGGAAGACACTCCTCCAGGCAAGCACCAATGCTCTCATTCCTTTATTCTCTGCCGACTCGCTCGCACCCTCCCATTCTCTCCTTCCTGTCGTGTCACTTACGTAAATCATCTTCGTCATCCTTTTTTCCATATGACCAAACCATCTCATCATTATACAGACACATCTCTTTCTCTGGATCCTTTTTAACCTCTTCCCATGGCATTTGAGCCACACCCATATCCACTCCCGCCACTAGTATCTCATATTACATTTGTTGCTATTCCATTTCAACTCCTCCTTACACATTATTTCCAGTTTCCTCCCAGTATCATGCAGATCTTCCCCTGTCTTACCCATAAACACATGCCGTCTGCACACCACATCCCTGCACTGGCCATTCCCTTCTGTCTTTTTATTCTGTCTTATATTCCTTTGTTATGGCCATCACCTCACAAGACCTTTCATGTTTCATCGCTAAAGCCACCATTCGTTCATTCCACATCGTCCGTCACCGACCCTGATCTCTCCTTGAGCTTATCATTCACTTAGAATGTCTTCACTTGCTCTTCCATCCCCTTCAGCATTACCCTCACCCATATAGTCCAGGTGATCTTCTTTTTCTTTTATTTTCGTATCTCCTAAATCTCATTTTCTTGACATCAGTCATGCTCGTCACACGCCATCCTCTCAGCTTCGGACAAAAACAAACGAAATGTTGCTTCTAAGCAGCAAAAACGCTGGTCTTGATATGACGATTCAGATATTCACCAAGAGACTAACTTTACATAAGTACAGATAGGGTGCCATCTCCACCAGCATGGCGCTAATGTAACTACTCAGAAAAACAAAGCACAAATTTTCAGTGTCACTCCCGAAATCAACACCATAATGTTACTGTCTCATGAATCGACCCATCCACTTGCTCCTTGACTTATCAGACCTTACTCCCACACGAGTGTAGCTGTGCCCTAGCTGATCAGACTTTACTCCTACTACATATGAGGAGAACAACTTGCGTCTTAACTTACTTTGAAGATTCATGATACGGACGGGTATGAGGGGACTGAGGTAGCCCTTCTGGTTGAGGTAGGGGAAGTAATAGATGGGGACTCCGGGCGCTGCCTGCTCCAGCTCAACGTCGTCTGACTCACACCACACCCATATATGCTGCAATACAATACACTGCTCTTATGCATATGCAAGATTAACCGGACTTTATATATAACTTTCCATGGTTTACCCCAGGCACTTCAAATGCCCTGGTTCAATCCATTGACAGCACGTCGACCCCGATATACCACATCATTCCAATTCACTCTATTCCCTGCACGCCTTTCACCCTCCTGTATGTTCAGGCCCCGATTGCTCAACTTCCCTCCACCTCTGACACATATATCCTCTTTGTCAATCTTTCCTCACTCATTCTTTCCGTGTGTCTGAATCATTTCAGGACACTCTTCTGCTCTTTCAATCACACTCTTTTTATTACCACACATCTCTCTTACCCTTTCATTACTTACTCGATCAAACCACCTAACACCAAATATTGTCCTCAAACATCTCATTTCCAACACATCCACCCCCCTCCGCACAACTCTATCTATAGCCCACGCCTCGCAACCATATAACATTGTTGGAACCACTATTCCGTCAAACCCTTTTTTGCTTTCCGAGATAATGTTCTCGCCTTCCACACATTCTTCAACGCTCCCAGAACCATCACCTCCTCCCCCACCCTGTGACTCACTTCTGCTTCCATGGTCTCATCTAAAACAATTCACTTCCTCCAGTTTTTCTCCATTCAAACTTTTCTCCCTCAACCCTACTGTACCTAATAACCTTGCTCTTATTCACATTTACTCTCAGCTTTCTTCTTTCAAACACTTTACCAAACTCAGTCACCAGCCTCTGCAGTTTCTCGCTCGAATCAGCCACCAGCGCTGTATCATCAGCGAACAACAACCGACTCACTTCCCAAATGTTCGTACTGACTATCAATTTTTCTGAGTAAAATTTTTTTTCCTTACAACTAGAAAAATTTGATTCATAGAGATGTTTTTTTTTTTCATAACCTAAGATCCTGTATACAGGACTCTTGCACCTTCAGGGTTGTACTGCAATCATCAGCAAGGAAAAAAGATGGACTTCTTTGGAGTGAGAATTTGCTTGACAAGATTGTATTCCTTTGTCTAATGATGATGCTACAATTTTGAAGTTGAATTTTCACTTGTGTAACCTTATACAGGTGGAGCTTGTTAACACCAATAAAGGGGAAAAATATAATTAATAGTGAAGTGCAGCTTATTTTCAGAGAGTCCTGATTTAAAGAAGACAATGTAAGATTAACCTAAGAACCTTCCACTACCATCATTGATATCATTGCTTTAACAGAAGTGTTAGGACAGTTAGAATGTTGATAATCCATATATGTACGATCTGTAGTTTTCGAATAGCCATGGTCCATCACATTCAAGATTCCTGCCAGCTTGAATATAAGCTGTCTGTGAACAAGCTCAATAGATATTTGTTAAATATGAAATGAGTATATGATGTGGGAGGAAAGCTACTAGAAGCAGAAGAGTTTTTATCAAGCGATTATTGAAAGTATGGAATAGAAAGAGAGGAGGGTAATTGATTCCAGTTATATGTGGCTTTGCAACAATGGCGGGTGATGTCAGAATGACTGTTGAACCTGTTTATGGATGAAGTGGTGAGGGAGGTAGTTGTAAGGGTCTGAAAAACAAGGATAGGTCTACAGTTTGTTTGTGCCTCAGAAGCAAGTGAGCTGTTTTTAGCAGATGATACAGCTCTGGTGACAGCCTCTCATGAGAAATTTGAGAACCTGATGTCAGATTTGAAGAGTATTTGAAAGGGGATCACCCTTTTTTTTTTTTTTTAGCTAAGATAGCACAGTTCACTGAGGCCCAAATCAAAGCCATCCAATTGTTGCTGTTTATATATATCCTAGCCTTAGCCAGGTACCCAACTTATCGACCAACCCCTTAGAGTGGACGAACAGCTGGGTTGACTTAGGACCGACTGCTGCAACCATGATGACAACCTGTGTGCTCAACCCTGGAGGGCCCATGAATGCATCACAGTCATGAATGCAATTCACTATTATTGCTATTATTGAGTTTGGCTTGGGAGAGAGACTGGTTTATTGGAATTTGAGTTTGAGTGGAGAGGAATTGGAATTTTATATACCTGGGAATTGGACATGACAGTGGATAGAAACATGGAAGCAGAAGTAAGCCACAGGATGGGTGAGGGGAATAAGGTTCTGGGAACATTGAGAGTGTTTGGAAAAAGAAGTCACTGTCTGTGAGGGCCAAGATGGGTATGTTTGATAGTATAGAGGTCCCTACAATGCTCTGCGAATGTGAAGCATGCGCTCTAAATGGAATGGTCCAGAAGAGGATGGATGTTTTGGAAAGGAAATGGTTGAGAGAGTTGAAGAGGTGTGCAGAATTGATTTTGACATATGGAGAAACTGACTAAGAGAATATGCAGGTCAGAAGTGGAGGGAATGAGGATAAGGGATAAACAAGATGAATGGAAGAATGGAGTGAAAGATGTTTGGATAGACAGGGGCCTGAATATGCAGGAGGGTGTGAGGCATTTGTAGGATAAAGCAGATTGGAGCAATTTGTTGTACAGGGATTGACAAACTGTCAGTGGGCTGAACCTGAGTACCTGAAGTGGTCAAGGAAAACCAAGGAAAGGTCTGTGGGGTTTGATTGTGCACTGGGGGTTCTGATTTTTTGTGCATTAATGTATTATACTTTATAGCTAAACTGTGGATGTAGGCAAATGAGGACAAACTTCATTTGCTTCTAGTACTACCACACTGAGTGAGAAATGACAACCAAACATGAAAAAGATTATATGTTTGTGTATAGTATATATTTACCTATATTACAGACAAAAGACATTTAAACTTGCATGAGGTATACAAAACACCAAAGGTTTTGATATGTTCAGACCATAATCTGTGGCCTCATATATTTGTGTATTCTTAAAATTCCAAAATTCAAATGTTGCTTGGTCCCAAAGATTAGTGTATTTTTGATATTCTACCTGTATAGAATTGAAACATTTACAAACCTAAAATTACTGTGATAGTCATTGTATATGATCAGTTGGATTTGTAATCCCTTCATATTTTACAAAGTCTTAGGTATTTTATTAAAAACTTTTGTTGAACTAAATTTCCATTGACATTTTGCACATGTTTACTTGATTATTTTCTTGTTTTGATTGCAGATTCATTGGTACATGTAAATTTGTAGTACTTTAATCTGAGATGTTATGTAGATCATGTAATAGTTTGTAGTTGTTTTTAAGTTTCAAACAGAATTTAGGCGGACTTATCTATAAAAACTACAAAATAGATTTACCTTTAAAACATAGCAAGTAATAGAATGATGAAGACACTCCATAATCAGAGTGCTTATACCATAGGTGCATTTCCTAATGATACTGAGAAAATGTTAATTCTCCACTTTTGAAAGGGATCTCCCCAGTAAGATAAAAAAGAAAAATCAGATTGCAGAGAAGTCTCATGATTGCACTACATATATTTCATGCTGTTGTAGAAATTTTTAAAAATGTATCTAGACTTCTTAAATATTTAAGTGATTAACCCATTCACTGTGGCTGATATATATTTGTTAGGATATTTCACTATGTGAGCTCTGTGGCTAGGGTTTGTACATTGAATATTCATTATTTTCTCACCTTTGCCTTGAGGTGAAAGGTAATGGCATTCCAAGCATAGTTACTAGACAATACAGCCTAATGTTTTCTGTACACTGGTCAGTCTAAGAATCTAAGCGGAGAGGAGATGTCCAGGAGGCTTGTATGAAAATAATATCCACTTTTTACATAATTACTTGTGAAGCAGTGACACTCAAAATAACAGATATTAGTGGGGAAAACCTTTGGAATCTTATTCATTTGTGACAATACCAGTTCCAGAAATACGTGCATATCACCACACATGCTTGACAGTATCCATAGTGTACCTAATATGCTTGGCAGTGAAGCAGCATAAGTTAGAGGGTGCATAACACACCCAAATAGCATTTAACTACATTATGTGGGATATTTTACTCAGAAAGGTATGTTCTGGTTAATCTTAGTAACAAAGTAATGGAGATATATATTTAGAGTATTTGAAAGTCTCCTGTACACAGAGTGTACAGTATAATGGATGTTAGGGCTGCCACAGTCAAAATATTAGATAATATAAAATTTTGTTACTGCATAATGGAATTATGTCATTTTAAGGTGCACTGGGGAGAAGCCTAATTAAAGCTTAATGGCTTGTCAAGGTTATGATAGTTTAAAGTTTATAGTTCCAAGAAAAGCAATATGTATCTTTATCATTTTGTGAAAAAAATTGTGGTATATACTTTCATAATAGAAATATTTTCATAGCATGTGAAGTACAAATAGTTGTGAATAGCCAAAAATTACAATCTAAATAGTGTTTTGGATACCTTGTGTGTTGTACACTCCAGTGATTGTATCTTAAGAAAATAAATAGCAGTATTACTTTGGAAATATTTATGTTTAAACCTAAAGGATGTGATCCAAGTCCTTACTTCCCTCTCTTTCATGGTGGTCAAATTAAAGTCTCCTTGCAACCCCCTCCCTCTTATTTCAGGTAACATCTTTGTTGCTCTCCTCTGGACCTCCTTAAGAAATCTTTGTTGCTCATTCAGTGCTGTGACCAGACCTGAAAGTGTATTCAAATTTTTGTCTATGTTGTGAATATCTTGTCATACATTTTGTTTTCCCTGTACTTAAATGCTTTGAGTTTTGCTCACAGACAGTTTGTCTCCGTGAGATTCTCCTATGTGAAGCTCTGGTAAAAGTTCAGACAGTTTCTCACACCTTCCTGTGGTGTATTTCCTTTCAGAAAATTATTTGAGGCCTTCTTCCATTTTACTGAGGCCAACATTTACTGTGTTCCTTCCTCATTACTTTGAGCTTAATCTGGCTGAACTTTATCAACCATATATCAATCAGATCGTCTCTAGTCCCCTTGCAGGTTATTACTATCCTCATCAATCCTTCCTGCTTTCTTGACCTTACATTATTGCTGTGTCCATTTAGCAAATTATTTACATCAAAAATAACAGCCAGATGATCACTAGACCTAAATCCCTGAGGCACACCACTGGTGACCTCCCTATTTCGAGAATGCTTATGGCTTTAGTATACTCGGTGATGTGCTGATAGAGGAAATGTTTTTGGTATACACCCAAGGAACCTGTGTCTCCTTGAATCTATTTCCATGTGAACCTAAGTTTTCTGTATCTTTCTGTGTAGCTGAAGTCCTTCATTATCAGTAGTTTACCATCTCTAGGAAATGAAATGTTCTTACCTCTTCCTTAATCATTCTGATTGATCCTTCGTTACTTTTTGTAGTATGATTGTAATGGATTAGTGTAACTGTGAGAAGGGTTGAAAATTATCAGCATCAATATGTTGTACTTCATAATTAGACATCCACTGTTAATTTCTGGAACTTACTGTCATCCCTCATTAAGAGACTTAAATCCCCTTGCAGATTTTCTTTACTGTCCCTTCCAATCTGATCG
This sequence comes from Panulirus laevicauda, assembly GCA_032273605.1. Lineage (NCBI taxonomy): Eukaryota > Metazoa > Arthropoda > Malacostraca > Decapoda > Palinuridae > Panulirus > Panulirus laevicauda. The sequence goes on along the minus strand of JAUTXX010530462.1, from coordinate 1,285 downwards.
AATTCTGTATATTTACTGATTATTACCATTTCAACCTCATCTGTATTCATTATGTTTACCTTGTGGTTTTGAAACACTTTGCCAGTTTGTTCTCCCAATTTTGTTGGGAAAGTTGCTTCTTGCTGTGGCCTCATTTGATGCATTTGGACTCCAGGAATGGGTATGGATATTCAATCTCCCCTAAGGAGGGGATGGGAAACCCATATGACAGGAAAGATGTCAACAAATGATGATCCCTATAAAGTTTTTGATTTTAACATGTTTTCTGTTATTTGATCAAGTACTTTATTTCTCTAAATTTCATCTCCCTTTTCCTGGGCTCCAAAGATTTTGCCTCTATTCCTGCATCTTGCTCGTTCCAGTTATATTACTTAAGAAGAATACCCCATGAAATCATCTTTGGTAAGTTTCTCACATAAATTTATCACCTCCAGGCTATATATCTGCATATCAAAAGAGGTAATCCTGTGGTCTTATGCTCCTTGATTGTACCGATTCTCCAAGCTTTTATCTCCAAACTTGTATTTAGCAACTCCATCACATCATTTAGCTATTATCTTCTTAAGCTTGTATATTCCTTCTTATGCTATACTTTCCTTTTCTTTTAGGGATGTTACTTATCCACATCAAAGACCATCACTGACTTCGTCTGCTGGCTTTGCTCTAGCTGATATTTAACTTCATAAGCAGCACGTGGCAGTTATGATAATTTCGTGTCTTACTATTTCATCTTAATTAGTATCACTGTACATATATCTTGAACATTTCACGCTCTTTTCAGCCTTTAGTCAACACCCCAGTACAACTATGCATAACCGTGCTTCTCTCTATCCCTTTGTTCATGTTGCTGTGGATAACTGATTATGAATAATATAAAGACTCGGATTACTGTCCATCATCTTCTGCCTGAGGCCTATAGCCACTTTATTTTCTTTCTGCTTTTGTGAACTGAAGCATGTTTTTGAGAGAATGCACTCTGCACAAATTTTCCTTCCATTGGATATAAACACATTTCCAATAATGCTGAAAACAGGGCCAGTCTCATCATTTACACGACATCTGTTTTACAATCTGGACCAGCTGCTTTCTCTAGTTTCAGTAGGGTAGACAGGCTATCTAAGATTTGACCATTAACCAGGTTATTCATGTTTTTGCGATGTGAAGGCTGTGAAATCCTTTTTATTCGTTCGTCTTTCTTTCTTCCTTTGAGCTTTCCATCTTTAAGAGTCTAGGCGATAGTCACCCAAGGAGCTCTAATTCCTCATTCTTTTCCCCATCCTCAGTT
>JAUTXX010530451.1:0-11027 GCA_032273605.1 Panulirus laevicauda | reverse complement strand
AGAGAGAGAGAGAGAGAGAGAGAGAGAGAGAGACTTATTTTCACTAGTTTCGATGTCGTGTATTCCATTAAGCTCATAGTGAGGGGCGAGGGGTCTGGTGCGGTGCGGGACCAGTGGCTGACTTTTTTTTTTCCACTGTGGCGAATTAGTTGACATGTGAGAATGATGGCGACAGTACAGGATAACAAAGGCCTAGAGAACGCGGGTTTTAATGTCGATTCAAAATGGGTAATGTGTTGTTGTATCAAAATATTTTTACGTACTTTTTCTACAGATGAATTTCATTTTGATCATGATGCCAATATACTGAATTTTACAATATACATACCCACTTTTTTTCTATCCATTTCAGCTTGTATACAAAGAAAATTAATTGAATTTGATGTTACTGGTATAACGTCATGTTCTCTACACTGTCCGAAAATGGTGCACGAATATCACCATTCGTTGGATTGATCTTATATAATCCATATCATGAATATAATCACCAGTCCCGGAGGATTATCGACTAGTTAATATTTCTACCGTGGAATCGCGCATACGAATATTCCTCTTGATAGCATCTATATGTTCCATGAAGAATGACCAATAATAGAATCTATTCTATTGAATAATAGAGGTCATAATGGGAGTGCGATGCCAGAGGACGAAGAAGCCTTACTGCTTACCCTAGCGGATAAAGCGAGACGGTATAGGGCCAGGAGCGAAATGTGGCTTCCCTCTGATGTCATCTTGTCATCTTCCAAAGACGCAGATATATGTAACTTCCGGTGAGGGCTCCTCCCGCTGGCTTTTGTGTCACCGGGACGATCCTGTCGCCCTGCGGAAGGCATTATTTATCTGGGTGAATGTATGCATCAAAAGGTCTTTAAACGGAGAAATCCAACCGTGGCACAAGGAGGTGAAGAGCAGCGTTATTTGTCGGGAAGAATGGTTATTGTTGAAAGAATAAGGCTTTCTTTCGCGTCGTTTTCTATAAAAGGTTTCGTGGTAGTATTTCTTTGGTGAAGACTCTTGGGTGCGTTGGAACTTATTAGGAAATATTTTAATAGTTAAGTGCCCCCCATCGGGAACTGGTGGTCGCGTTTTCTTAATCTCATTAATGCCAACATTATATGAACTGGCATCACCATTAGAGTATGCAGAGGTATTCAATCAATCGCATACTGTCATTATTTTCTTTTTGAATCGCAATGATGCCATTACGGACAGTATTTTTGCACCAGCACAAATACCACCACTGCTGCATTTGATACCACTGTTTTACTGTTTCTACAACTATCACTATTTTCACTTATACTACGAGAACCGGAAGTATGTACTTGGAGAGGATCTTGGAGACGCAGCCGTGGGAGACGCGGAGCTGGCGGGAGATGTCGCAGGGGCGGACGCCGTTGTGAGCCAGCTCCACGATCCTCTGACGAACCATGTCCGGGAGCGGCCGCCCGTTCACGAACACTCCTCCCAGCTGGTTCACCCCGCCGTGACCTGCGGCAGGAGAGAAGTTGGTTATGGTCTGGTTTACATGGGAATCAGATGGGATGCAGAAGTTAGATTAAGTGAGAGGTACATGGGAGGCTTAAAGAGGGGAGATGCGTTGTGTCGCAGGAAGGGACATGGCTTTCAAGCTGAGTTTATTATGCTAATGGTGTGCCATGTAGTAGGGAGGGGAGAGAGCATGAGTTATGGTGTGGAGTGTGGGAAGGGCATGAGACTCCCTGGAAGAAAAAGTGATGGTGTCGAGCATGCCTTTCACATGGATATGATATTCTATCGTAAATGGTGGAGATGCGATTGCTACATGTCTCCTTCACATGTCCTATACAATACATGTATGTGTTCAATACAAAGGAGTTCCCAAACGAAAACAATTTAGTGTTGAAGTTACATTGAAAAATCACATGAGAGGTTATGCTTATCAATTCTCTTTCATATATGAGAAATAACAGTGATTTTTCCAACTATCAAAGAGCCTTAATTGTTCCAGCAGAGATGGAATTTGATCGCGATTTCCAAAGAGGAACTAGACTTCATGGTCGGACAGACGACTTGACTCAGTTGATAAAGTAGAAATATTTATGTGGGTTGCTACACCAAGCCGTAACCACCACCTTCTGGGACGTGGTCATCAGACTCGAAGCTCTCAACTCTCAGCACAACTGGACTTCATCCAAGACTTCATGAAGACATTTCGATGTATATCAATGACTCTTTTAAGTAATTTCCATTTAAAAGAGCAATCGAACATCAGTCATGTTCATGTAGGGTCGGGCACGCTGCTAGTATCTGATGATCACAGGATTTTCCTCATCTTCTGTTCTTAGACGTTTCGTAATAATCTGGTTTGTTATAGAGAAGATGGCGGAGAAGCGGGTTGGCAGACTGGGAACTGTACTGAAGTATTGTTTCACTAGAGACGTGGCTCTGACTGATCAAAATAAAATGAAATTTCATGGGTCGTATTGTTTTTGTACTGTTATGGTAGGTCAGGTATTGACTACTATTTGAAAACTGCTTCATGATTCAGTCACAACAATAATACTCGACATAAGACGTCTCACTCAGACTGTCATTAATGGTGTGAACCAAGCCTGTGTCCTATCCAGGTGTCCTACGGATCCTGTCTCCCTGTGCCCTTCCTCTCTCTCTCTCTCTCTCTCTAACATCCAACAACCACCAAAACTATATCGTCCGCCCCACCACACCCAGCGGGAAAAGACTCTTCGCCCACTGCATTACACTCCCCTAGGATGAGAGGGAATTACACCTCCGTAGGTCAGCTCTGTGAATAAGCCTCGCGGACTTTATCACGTAGCCGATTTACTGCTAGCTGTTAGTTACCCATCACCACTGGTGGTTTAACACTAATCGGTTTACTCACTTCTGGCTCGTACTTCCCCATTACAGTCTGATCTACTATCTAGTGTGGTTACTCCTGCCTCTTATCTTAATTCCTACTACTGATAATGGTCTGATGGATGGGCTGCCTTATCTCTTCTTCCTCTCGTTTTTCTTTTACATCTGGCGGTCTGAGGGACCAGCTCATATTCCCAATCCAACTCCATTACCCCTACCTTTACAGACCCTCCCCAGTCGTTCATGAGATTACAAAGATTGGCAGAGTATCCTTTAAAACATATGTCCTGAATATGTCCATATCTGTCAGAGGTACACTATAGAATCATCTGTTTATGTTCGATCCGCGATCAGGGGAGAGGATTTGCGGCCTGATAAGTGTCTGAGAAACCACATAGTAAGATGGAAGTTAGTGTTGATTTTCGTGGACTGAGGTTAAATCTTTCGTTTGTGCACTGGGCTTGGACACGACACTAGAAATGTGGTTTAAGGTATGGTCCTTCGAAAATGTAGCCACCTGGTTGTGCCATGTAACGAGTGTATGTAGGGAATGTCATAATGCTTTACCTTTGATTTTACTGTATACATTATTTACATCTTGCTTGATATGAGAAAGTATCTACTGAACACCGGAAACGCGACTGTTTGCCTTGTTTTTTATATAGCAGTGAAAGAGAGGGATGAAATATGCTGAAAAAAGTTTGAATATAAATATTAGAAATGAAATAAATGTAAGGTGAAATCCATGGTGGATAATCAACGCAGAAAAATGACAAAGATTCAAAGTCAGATAATGAAACACCAGCTAGTTATACTATGTAACGATCAGCGAAAAGAAAAATATAGAGAAGAGGTGTGATGGAAAAAATCAACAGTGGGATTGAGAGGGAGGTGTGTAAAGAAAAGATAGAAGGACGGGATGCAATAATCCGTCAGTTTTTGCACACCCTTGTTCCTGTGATAAGACCTCGAGAGGACGCTTGCTCATGGCTTATCATAATCTATCTGAGTGGAGTATCAACGCGGACGGCTGTCAGCTATAATTCCAGTGTGGTCTATGGCTGACGGTACCGATGATAGCGTCTCGGCGCTGGTTATACCTTTGGATGGGGCTGTGATCAGAGGCGTTGATGAGAGCTTCTGTGTGGAATCTTGATTAGTGGTGCTGGTGATAAGACCTGAGTTAAGGTGAAAGTGAAACACTTAGGCATAATCATTGGCGCTGGTGATAACTCGTGAATGAAGTGTGTCTTGTTAGTAGTGCTCGCATGAGTTCCTGTGTGGGGCCATAGTGGTAGTGTTGATGATGACCCCAGGTGAGGCAGCGGTTAGTGAGTGGTGTGTTAGGTGATGGTAGCTGATGTGGTAGTAATTGGTTGGTGATATCAGAGGATACAGTAGTCAGTGGGTGGTGGTGTGGCATTTACTTAATGGGTGTTTGTTGAAGCAAGCGAGATGTGGTAGATAGTGGATGGTGTGGTATTTAGCTGGTGCCTGTGGCAGTTACTGATAGTGTGATGAACTCAATGGTTATTGGATGGTGCAGGAGCTAGTGGATACTGAAGGGTATGGTAGTTGGTTGGTAGTCTAGTCCTTAGTGTCGGTGAGGTAGTTAGTTGGTGGTGTGGTAGGTAGTGGGTGATGTAGCAGCCGTTAGATAGATAAGTACCTGTTGAGCATTACGGTAATTAGTCGATAATCTGGCAATCATTGTGTGCTATGGTGGTCAGTGATTTGTGCAGTAGTAAGTGGTATAGGATCAATGAATAGGTTGGCTGTTACTGCATGGTGTGGTAGTTCGCATGTGGCGAAATAATGTGGGCGTTCGTAGGTAGTGTGGGAGACAAGGGATGGTGCAGTCGTGGTGATGTGGTATATAAGGGATGGTTGCAGTCTTGGTGATGTGCTAGACAACGAATCGTGGATGAAGAGTTAGTGTGTTGCGAGATGGTTGATGGACGGTGTTATGGATGATGGTTGGTGGGGAAGTGGGTGATGCAATAGTGAGTATTGTAGTGATTTAGTGGTTGGTGCTCTATTTAGTAGGTGATGTCGTAGAAAGTACTAGTGAGCGGTTCAGCTGTTAATGGTTGGTGTGATGGTAAGAGTGTGGTGTGTTAGTGAATGGGTGATTCAGTAGCGACTGAGTGATGCAGTAGATAGCGCCTTCTGTATCAGTTAACAAGTTGCATTGCAGGTATGAGTGATGAAGCATTTAGTATTTGGTGTGTGAATCTGTGGATATTTTTGGTACTCAGTAAATAGTGTGATAGTGATTTGTTCGACGGTGCAACAGTTAATGAGTGACGTGGTACCTAGTGGATGGTCTGGTGTTTTATGGGCACTGGTAGTCAGTGGATAGCTTAGTGTTAGTAGGTGGAACGGTGGCTAATGGATGATGTGGTGGTAATCAGGTGATGTCGTGGTTAGCAGCTGGTGTGGTGCTCAGTGGGTAGGGTAGGTTGTGGCTGGATGTATAGTTACGTTGTTTCTTGTGATGGGTTGCGGCTGAGCGATAGTTAGCTTCTTTTTTCAATAATCAGCATAGCACGGACAAAAACATGCCCTAATCATAGCCATATCAGATGGGCAGACATGTTCTAATCATGGCCATCTCGGGTGGGCATACACGCCCTAATCGTGGCCATATCAGTTGAAAGAAAATTAGATTACTCCATGGATGATGTTGATTATAGGTGCGTAGATGTTTGTGGACCTGACTGATAGAAATGAAGATTCTGTGGGAAGAGAAAACGAAAGAAGATAATTCCAGTTTCGCTGTCCGAGGGGGAAAAAAAGAGGAACAGACGAACTTCGTGTGTTTGGTCTCCACACAAAATCTATAGGAAGCAGCAGCCAGGCATATGTCCCTGCCACACGCCAAACCTTAGTGGTATGGACGCATGCAAACACCTCACGAGAGTAGTAGATAAAATAGTACCTGTGTAACAGGAAGAGGACAGGAACATCATCACGGGAGAAGGGAGATGGTTGATGAGAGGTGATGGCTGAAGTTAATATGGCAGATGGTTTTTTATTCTACTCTAGCCAAGATAAAGGTAGAGGAAGAGGCACCCCGTATGCAAGCAATATTCCATAGTAAGGCGAACAGAATATATACAGACATGGGGCATTTGCTCACGAAAAAATCATGGTACATAATACAGCACTCCCGGCTTTTGAGAAGCATATTTCATAATATTCACATATGGGATTTCCAGGACAAAGAGGTAGATATGGTTATGACTGTGTTGTTGCTGGCTTAAATTGTACTGCTTTAAGTGCAACAATGAAAACCAAATGTGTATTTGAGAGAGAAATGGATAGTTGTTTTTGTCATGAGTACATTCCTAAAGCATTTGCGACAGATATTGGTAGTATGGATGTTAAGGTTTGGTGTGTTGGCTAGTGTCAGTGTGGTTCTTAATAGTCACTAGAGCAGGTAGCAACAGAGTGATTGTAGTAGACAATGAGACTGTGTTGCGAGTTATGACTGTTAATGACAAGTGCCGTGGTGATATGCTGTTCACTGCCCTTGGTAAAAGTAGCTAATAATGCCTCTGCAGTTATTAGTGGTTGACATGTTGAACAGTAGTCGCTCTGATATGGGTGGTCAGCAGGGCAGGTACTGGTAATGTTGTTATTCCTTGTTTATGCAACAGCTAGTTCCCGCAGGTTTGTTCTTACTGGCTGTCTTGTTTTCATATACTTTATATCAAAGATTAGGTTGTATGATAACAAATAATACACTCTGCATATTCTTTCGTAGCAAAAATATATATTTGATTACTAATGAAACAGGGAACAGCATTTAGAGCACAGTGGGATGAAACAAAGCACCAGTTAAGTCCTGTAATTAGGATGTTAAGTAAAGGAAAGTGATGAGCACGGTGGTGTAAAGGGTAAGAGAATATATTGCACTTCAGCTGGTGGCATTATGAGAGCCCAGGGGGAGGACGTCCATATTAAGGGGCGTCCAGTTTAATGTTTAAGTTTTCAATAATCATTGTCTAGATATACTTAGACCAAGTATTTCCGTGATGGTATGGTTGAAGGGAGCATGTCTAGGAGTAAGTGGAGGCAGGTATAGAGCGTAGAGCGGGTACAGTTCATTGACATAGGAGAGGGGGGGGGGGGAGCTATATGCTATATTGTTACAGCAACTGCCCTTACTTGCTACATGGCTGAAACAGCGTAGTCATGAAACATTTGATTCTTTGATAGTTTCTCGAAGTCTTAAGATAATGTCTCAATAATATAGTACCTAAGAGTTTTTTTGAGGAAAACGTCGGACGTCCAATTACTTTCCAGCTTTTGGTGAGTCGGTACCTAGTTGCAATCAGGTGGACTGGTGAGAGCAAGTGTTATCATAACTGCTTGGTCTAGCTGTCACTGTAGTTGTAACACTTGTCACTTGTTTAGATTCTCCTAAGGATCACAGGCTGCTTCCATATTATTGATATCAATAACATCTCAACAAAATTGCATACTTCTGAAAATAGTCATATAGCTATCGAGTTTTTTTTTTCTGGGTAATCATCTGATTACAGAGAGTAATCAGCGTAGAAGACAATGATCATAAAGGCATCGGTCATCGCAGCCAAAAGTTGGCCAGGATATCGGTCAGTCCTTTGAAAGGGGGAGACGGGAAGACAAAGGACGAAAGGACAAAAGATCAGTCATCCCTCACTTATTCCGCCACATTTTGAAAAGAAAAGATATACTCTTTCTTTTCCTTGCGATTCCTTCGGTCACTCCGGAGGAACAATAGGATGCATACACGACACATCGCTGCCTGCCAGCTTGTGGTTTCCAGGCCACGCTACTTTGCTGTTGGGTCGATACCTTCACATTTTTGGATATCGCTTCGAGTGTCGTGCTTCCTCGTTCTTCCTCATCCCGGATGATCAGGGTATAGACTAACATAGAGAAGTTATGTTGTATTATTTCCTTCGAAACGTAACTGCTTTCTTGTGGTATAGACTAGCATAGAAAAGTTATGTTGTATTATTTTCTTTCAAACGTAGCTGCTACTTTCTTGTATCAGATCTTTTTTAATTCTTTTTATCTATACTGATGTTCTTCCAATACGTCAAGCCCTATTTATCTTTTTCTTACCTTATCATTCGTCTTTATTATATAAATCTCGTTTCCTACATAACCTTACACGCTCTAGCTCGATTGTATTTCCTCCCTGGCACCTCTTCCTTACCACATCTCGCTCCGTCATTTTCCCTGATTCCTCATTCCTCCTCTCTCTTTGACCATTCCCCTCCGCTCACTCCTCCCCTCCCTCTTCATCGCCTCTTCTTTCCCTGCCGTAACGAATGGGGAAGCTCGTGCAGGGTTGTGTCTAATGGGAAAATGATGTACTTGCCGTGGGAAACGAATGCTTGGAAACGAACTGGCAACTCTGGCCACGAGTGACGGTGTCCAGACACTCCTGGGTACTGTAATTGTCTCCATTTTTGCATTTTTCCATTTTTACCGTAACCGGTTTAGCTAAAATAAACCTTTAAAACACTCTCAATAAAGAAGTCTTTTCGTAAAATGAAAAGGAAGGAGCGAAAAGTTAAATAATGTATCATAGTCTCAGCTGTAAAATCGGATCGAAGAAACAAATGAGAGGATGAAACAGTAAGCCATAAGACACGATCACCTTGCAAAGGAATCTATGACGTTGCTTTATGGGGATGGCTAAGCTAGCACAGTCCAAGATGGGTTCAACCCAGCTTAACCGATTTTACAGTGGCTGCGATTTATTTACTCCAGGGGAAATCAACACTCGAAATATATAGATAGATAACGTAAACCCTAAGACTTCATGAATAAAGTCGATAAAGATCTACAACTATTGATTCTTATACAAAAGTGTATAATATATCAAAAACTAGATATTCCATGTACCATGTGATATCCAGGGAGCGAATCAATAAATAATGTAAAAAGTAGCCGGGACTTGAGTCGCATCATACGACACTGTCGGCAGGGGCGATGTATCAGAAGGATGCTACTTGGCTGGTACAGTGTGAGGATTTATGTTGAGATAGTCATGTACTGTAAGAAAGACATTCAAAAGTAGTCTGATGATATGATATGGGCCTAGGATGATATAATGCAAATGTGATGTGTGATGATGATGATATGCGTAATGGATGACCAGCAGCTATTATTATTATTACCATTAAAAATAATAATGATAATAATAATAATAATAATGATAATAATGATAATAGTAATGATAATAATGATAATAATGATAATAGCATCGTTATCATTATCACCATCATTATCATTCTTGTTATGATCATTCATGACTTTCAGAATATTTCTGGCGTAGACAACTTCGATGTCACCAACTCATGTCATCCTCACCTTGGGAGTGTCTCTGGCTTTCATGCCAAGTGATAGAGAGAAGACGTGATGTGAACATACAAGAAACTGCTGCCTCATATTAAAGTAGTGAATTGTTGGAATCACTCGCCTCGGAGTGCAGATACTCGTAACTAGTTGGATGTTTCGAACAGGGACCGAGTCCTTTAATTGATGAAAATGGCTTAGGTAGGCCACAAAGGCTTTGTGACATGCGTTCAGTTTGTATGTATGTATAATAGCAATAGGAGGGAGAAGCACATAGATGCTTTACATGATCAAGTTCAGGGTCACATTCAGTCATAAAAGCGGACGGTACAGGAAGGCAGGCCCGCCACCCCATTGATGCATTAGAAACGTGTCATATACCAATTTGGAATAATGTGGGTAACACCAGGGAGAGGCGAGTGTGGGTTTGAGTGTGCTGGTGGTGGGAAGGACAGAGGAGCTGGAAGCGGATGACCGGTTGGAAAAAGGTTAGTCTGATAATGGGAATCACGGAAAAGAATATACGATGTGTTTTGTTATTTAACATTATGTTCGGATATTGCCACCGCCGTCCTCGGGTTATATAGCAAATGAAAACACATTCATTTTGAATAATGCGCCTGACAATTTAGCACAAGTTATCTCCCAACGTGACATTTTGTTTCATTTTCTATGATATTTACAGCGGAAACATTTCTGTTTTTATGTGCAGTAAATCAGAATGACAGCATACACGGTTCCAGCAACATAAATAGTAGTTATGTATGATATCAGATTTGTTTTTGCAAAGTAACATCCGCACATGCTTTAAGATGACACTCGTCACTGTCTATGTGGTTTGTGGACACGCAAGCAATGTCTATCTAATTGTGTGTGTGTGTGTGTGTGTGTGTGTGTGTGTGCGCGTGTGTGTGAGAGCGCGCACGCTCGCAAAATAGACGTCAGTAGACACACTCTTACACGAAAATACTGAACTCCACCCTCCACAGAAATGACAAAAAGTGCATGGGCAACTTCATAGTCGGTTTCACTTCTGAAACACACTTTACAATGGGGTTCCCCAAGGAGCAGTTCTTTCTCCGGTTTTCTCCAATTTCTTCCTACATGACCTTTCATATCTCAGGCAAACCTCAACATGGATGTCCTATCGTATGCAGACGACCTCACAATCACATCACATCACCCTAACACTGTAAACCAAACAAGATATTGCACTGAGGACGATCACTGGCTGCCTAGCAATTACAAACACGCAATAACATAATGAAACAAAAAAGATCCTTCCAGTATACTTAGTCCCACTTCAATATGCTTGGCACTCATTTCTATGCAACAGCACTGTACTCCTCCCGCCCAAACTACTCTAACTACCAACCACCGAGTTAGAATATACTGCTTACCCAAATCTCCCACTGGAGTAATGTGTGCTCACTGATTCCAGTACAAACAAGGATGGTCTGTGGGAGAGGTATGTGATGTTACCATGGCGACTTGATTTGTTTATGGATAAGGTTGGGAAGGAGGTAAGTGCGAGAGAGCCGGGAGAAAAGGGCGATCATGCACGATATAGCAGATCAGAAGGGCTTAGATAGCAAGTCGGTTGTTGTTCGTTGATGATTTAGCACTGGTGACAGGGCATGTGAAACGACATGGGTAAAGCATGGAGAAGTCTGGACCTGATTGTGGCTAGGGAAACGTGGTTTTCGTGCATACATATTACAGTTAGAGAATGGATGTGCACGAATGTGGCTTTTCGTATTTTGTTGCTTCCGCTACCTCGCTAACGTGGGAAACTGCGATCAAATATGGTA
>JAUTXX010530440.1:0-11027 GCA_032273605.1 Panulirus laevicauda | reverse complement strand
CATCTGTTGAATGGAAATTCGCCAATAGTGGCAAGTTTTCCCCATACATACTAACTTTACGTAACTTTAGTGGAAAAAACATCGAATCTTTTCAAATTAATGGAAGATCCGTAAACCATGTGCTTTATGTAGACGCCACTGAATATTCTGGAGCGAGAGAACTCTGGAGAACAGATTGGGTAGGGTGGTGCTGCCGGTGAGGAGAAATTATCACGTGTTAAGACAGGAACAGACTGATGTAAGAAAGCCGAGGCAGAGGGATTAGGACAACTACCTGTCCTACTGCGGCAGTGAGGTTAGCGAGGAACGGGAGGAGAGTGTTGTAAGATGTTTGTGTGTGTGTAACCTGCCGTGTCTTATGCCACAGGGCGCGACGGAGCGTACCACAAGCATGCTGGTGGTTGTGATGCTTCTCTTCCTACTGACGGAGGCACCGCAGGGCGTCCTCACCGTCCTCTCCCTCGTCTACGGCCACGACTTCTTCAGGTAAGTACTACTCTCAGCTATAACATCTCCTAGTGCTACATTGACTATACCAACGGTTAACGTATGAGCAGGTGAATGACTGGCCTGCGGAAGGAGAGATCGAATACCTGCCTGGTGATGTGATTGGTTGATGACCTACTTGACATATCCACTTCTCTTACTCTTCCCTCCAAGATCATCCACCCCTGTCAGTGGGGACAGCTAGGACCTCTCCCAGACACTTATACTTTGTACAATTTCATTTAGTTTGAGGTCATCCAATCGCTGCAAGTCATAACTTCTTTCGAATCTTCAGTACATGTCTTTCATTTTTTTGTCTGGCTGATGCTTCCAGTGTACAGTTGATATAAGTATCAGGACCGGACTACCATCGTGGTTGTCTTCACCGATGCTTCAGTAACAACATGTACGGAACCAGCTCTAACGCTAGTAACATAATGACTCTTTCTCACACCACCATCCTTACCGCTGCTATTCTTGCTTCTGACCAGTCCTCTCCTCCCACAGTGACTGTTACATCCAGCTGGGCGACTTCATGGACCTCCTGGCACTCATCAACTCCTCCATTAACTTCCTCCTCTACTGCGTCATGAGCAAACAGTTCCGAGACACCTTCGTCAGCCTGTACTGCGGATACTGCAGGAAACGACAGAGGAAGACCCAAGCGCCTGTCAGACCTGAGCACCACAACACCGCCACCACATATATATGAACCCTCACACTTCCCTCGCGCCTCCCACTAACGAGTCCTCACATCTGCCACGCACTTTGACCCTTACATATATACGAAAATTTACACCCACCGGTACTAAACATATACGAACCCTTACATCTACCTGTACCACATATGTGAGCCCTCACACTTGCTCAGTCTGTCACACTACACATATGGGCTCTCACGCCTAATACATCATACACATATGAGCCATTACGTTTCCAACACACTTACCAAACCACGCACACTTATGAATCCATCCATATACTTACACATCAACTACATCCCCACGTATATGAACTCTCACGCTCAGTTGTCTACCATACGACACAGATGGGCATTCGCTCTCAGACATCTATCAAACCATATATTTGAGGGTTTTCACACTTAGATGCTTTCCACAACACACACACACACACACACACACACACACACACACACACACACGAGCCCTTCTGCTCTCACCCGCAACACCACGTACAAAATGTAGGGTTTTACTCCCACACACCCACGTCTTCATCCACACAATCTGCGTACCACTTGTCCGCCGCATTGTTCCACACTTACACTCTGGACACCACAAAGACTACAGGTGTCCTGCACCACATTTTCAGACCCTGAGCGTACCGCGTGGAGAACAGAAACTTTTAAGTTTACCAACAACATTCACTCCGGCAGGAAATTTACTCCCCAAACTGCTTCATTACTAACTACCGGTATCGAAGTACCCCTTTTAAGTCTACTCTCTGCCGTCTTTCGGTATATGCTTGATTCTGAGATATAAACTGATGCGGTACGAAACACTGAACATTCTTCTAGTTGGTTCACTCACTTCCCAGACGAAGCACTACTGGTAGTCTTATGGTGCGAGATGAGCTCAAGCGAGGACCTGGTGAACCACCTTGTACCAGCAGGGATGAGCTTACTAGGGACCTAGTAAACCTTGTGACACCAGTGGTGAACAGGTAATAGGAACTGGCTCCTTGCTCAGTGCACCGCCTGGCGTCAACAGTTCTCTGATCTGATAAGCCACTCTCCACGCTGCTGAGCAGCTGGCTTGCTATAGTATAACCCATGGAGTATGCCAACTTACCGTGTTTATAATGGGTGTAACTAGAAGGAAACTATCCCTAATGACATAGACACACACACATATATATATCCACACAATCCAAATTTCATTTCTCATCTAACAATTCACATGACCGTTGGGTCAAGACCTATGCAGTCTTCCTTAACCTATATTCCCAGTCTAGCCATCATCTTCACAACTTAAACGCTGGACAAACATAATGCTCATATAATTCCGCTAAGTACTTAACGTACACTAATGTTCATACTCCGCATTACCCACACCAGATGTCATCTGACGGATTACCGAGTGTATATATGTCTATAAAACTGTGCATTTTTTGTGAATATATGAAGATGATATTAGTGTTGGAATATATTACTGGTGTTGCGGAGCGGCGGCTGCCTGGTGGTGCTAATGTTACTGTTTAATCACCTTTTGTGTTTCACTGTTGGCCGTTGTAACTGTTTAACTCGCTCATGTGTTCCTAACTGAGCCCGTGTCCAACAGAGCGAGTTAGACGAATTATGCTTTCATAATTTTTTTTTCAGGACCGTTGCTATCTGCTTTTGTTGTATACATATAATGTATTTATGTACAGGGTAGGACTACGTTTAATGACTCATACGTTAATATTATACTTCATATGCATAATTTGTGCTTTAAATAACTTCTTACGAAAATGTATCTATCATTTTTACGTGTACGAGATCGTACCTACACAGCAGAAGTGTTCAGATATATGGTTGACATAATATCACACACATGAGTCTTGAGGAAGAGCAGAGAACAACGATTGTAATCCGTATAATGTTGTAATATTTCCGCTGTACATAAAGCAATAAAAATCTAATCCTCTGTGTGTAACATTTGACTCTTAGATTAAGAATGTACTTATGAAATATTGAAAATAATGAATAAATAACTTATAAACGTATTTGGTGTTTCATTATCACTACTGTATACAGCTCATGATGACGTCATCCTCACACTATCAGAAATGGTTCATGTTGGTTGTAATCCCACAGGGTTAGGCAGAGTCCACCGTGATGGTGAACCTCACTTGTGACAGGCTCAAGTCAGGAGTCACTGTTGCCATATTCGCCAGATGGTGAGAACGAAGCATCACTTGGTTTATGAAACAAGAGATCTTGACACTGTAATACCACGAACTGGGCCACACCAGTGTCTTGTGTGGGATGAGACTACAACTAAGGCCACTATACCATAGTGTCCCCCATCTAAACATCCCTCTGGATTGGCTAAGTCAAATAATATTTATGAATCACTCTAAGAACAACAGAGGCCTTTAAATCACAAAGTTGTAAGAGTTATTTGACGTGTTTAGAAACTTTGCCATAAGTTTAAATCCAATATGAATAAAGACGACCTAACCTGGATATGAATGACCTCTCTTATCGGTTCCCACACTTCAGGCTCTGACACCATTATCTCTCTCTCCCTTTTTTCACGAAGCATATGGAACAACTGAGTTCAGCTTGACAATTTCTCCCAAGTCGGTAATATTTTCTATCCTTTTAATTGCCTTTTCTCTCTTGTTGTTTGCTGTCACGTGCCTGGTATGGCAGCATTCAAGTAACAATCCTCTAGCTGCTAAACACTATCACTGTTCAGTTTACTAACACGTTTTCATACGCTACACGTACAAGTAATATATTTCTCTACTTTAAGCTTCACCTGAGTGGATCCTATTCGTATATTGCGAGTAACAAAACCTGGGATTACGAATAATCCGGAAAGAATTCTTGTTATCAAATTCAGATAGATTGAAGCTATCAAGTGTTTTCTATCTATTAATTGATACGATACACCAAAAAAATATTCATTTGTCTCCTGAGAAGACGCTTAACTCTTTCTAAAGACACGAGTGGAGACTTACAGTTCTCTGGCTTTGGCACTTGGAATTAGATTCATATACATTTCTGATCTTGTCCATGGAATCACCGCCAGAAGTTTAAACGGTATGATAGATATAGATAAAATCTGCAACATGAGAGGTTTATCGTCTCTTCATGTGAAAGCCGCCCTCTTTCAACTCTCCCTTTGAAGAGATTTCAGAGATAGACGGAGAGAGTGGCATAGAGTGAAGGTACTACACAACCTTGCCCAATAACTTCTGAGGTTCTTTCCTCAGTTTTCAACCATAATCATCAACTTTTCAGGCGAATATCAAATTGTGGCTTTCCATCCATAAAGAAAACACAGGCTCCACCCTGAAAGAGAGGAAATAGCGTAACCAAACACCTAGCGATTACAGAGAGTAATGGTGGGTAACGTGTGACCATAATTCCAGCTACCTGATACTTATGAGGATGTTTACCCAGACAAGCTGGTACTTGGCTCGCCCGGCACCGCTAGCCTAGCACTACAGATGGCTGCCCTGCCAAGCGTCAGTCTCGCGGCATCACAGACAGCTGACACTGGGACTGTTTGACATTGTTACCTTGAAGAAACGAACAACCAGTCTGCAACAATTACGAGTCAACTAATTCTCTCTCTGTGTGTAAGAGAGAGAGAGAGAGGCAACTTTGTTTTCTTACCCCTACGCTATTTCCAACAGGGTAAATAGTGGGTGAGGGGCGGCTAATATAATACTTTCCATGCTAGGCTTGCTAGGCTTGTAAGGCCTGGCGAATCCTTAGCAAGGCGCTGCTTTCATCGTTTCACCGTCCACCTCCACTAGAGGCATTAAGGAAATGATAGTGTGAGCCCCATGGTGAGTGTTCAGTATGTAAACAGGAAAACGAGGAAATTAGCGATGTATGATAAGCTCCATATGCGATAAGCTCATCCTAGCCGGGTTCAGCTCCTAATACCTCTTATTTAAAGCTATTCATGACATTCAGCAGCTAACTGGCATAACAAAATAAACAAATAATTGCGTCTGATAAGAAATTACAATTAGCATGATGTTCCCAACTTCACACTAATGGGTGTTGGGTATCTGCAGCTCTTATATGAGAGGCGTATGACGACATAAAAATTGTGAGCCAACTTCCTCCATTTCTGGCCAAGGAAGATCTGCCACGAAGGTTTGGTTAGGAGATTCGACCATGGAAGCCTAGAGATGGAGGTCTGATGACGGTTATCCATCTACGTAGACTTGGCGATAAAGGTTCCCCTATGATGTGTCAGCCATGCAGAAAAGGAGAAAAAACAGGGAAGTAAATAGATATCAAGAGAGGATACAATATACAGAAATAAAGGAAATTGTGCGAATTTAAATTAGAAACAAGAGGAAAAATCTTATAAAGAGATTGGGAAGGGGAAGACCAGAAAACAGTTGATAAGGAAGAACTAGAAATTACAACAAATGGTGTTAACGGGAATCCATAGCATCACACAACGGGAAACATGGCACGTGCGTACACATCAAGAACTCTTATTACTGAAAAGACGTGACTCTAACATGCAAGACTCATGAAACTGCATCCTTCTTTTGCTTGTTTTTATAAATAATTCAGCGAAGTTTACTTTCACTTTCTCATGCCTTCAAAAATTAGAATCTTCGTAGTTTGCCATTTCGAACAAGTGAAGTTACTTTGGTTGAAGTAGTCACCACCTTTTCCAAGATACCTGACGCTGCAAATAATACAAATCAGAAACTGAGGAAGAAGTTTTCCCAGTCAGAGTCAGACATACCAAAGTTTGTAGCGATATGGAAGATGTACACGTTGCAGGAGTCTTGGAATGTGACCATAATCATGTGACATGAGATTAGGTTCTGCGCACTTCTCTCTCGCCTGCTGCGCGATCATAATCATAAATACGGATCAAGGAACTATAAACTCCAAACGGATGTAAGAAGTCATCGCAAAGCCTTCCGAGGAAAATAACAAATGGGACGTGGCTGACGATCTTGGCTGCGGTCTGACGTTATTTGGACCTTTCCCAAAACTGACCGTCTTCGATTAACGGGGGAAGGAAAAGCGAGCTTCGTTATCAACACTGTGAACAGAGAACAGAACTCTTTACATTTTTAAAGTCTATCTTGGACCTCTACCATTATCAACCCCCTTCCCTACTTTATCTAATCTATGTTTCCGAACGTGTGTGTGTGTGTGTGTGTGTGTGTGTGTGTGTGTGTGTTACGGGAGAGTGTTGTTCCGTCTCATAACTTTGTGTATGTGTATCATGTCTTCACATGTGTTGATGGGCACTCAAACCACGACCGAAATCCGTTGGCGTGGCTGGAGACAGCTTTCAGCTTCTCAGGTGTTATGGTGGAGAGAGAGAGAGAGAGAGAGAGAGAGAGAGAGAGAGAGAGAGAGAGAGAGAGAGAGAGAGAGTATCACGCATTTTTCTTTTATGCCGAGTTCAATCATGGACTGGTCCTTGCAAGGCTGGAGATCAGACGCAGGCGGATCATAAGATCATGACAGAAGAGAGAATCGAGCCATCACTATGATGCTGGCAGACATACCTAGGATGAGGCCGTCCCACGACTCAAGGAAAACGAGAAATAAAATATAATGTCCTGTTTACGACAGGGTCGTTGTACCTGTGCTGATGTATCCATTCACATGTTTCCTAATAATACAGATCTGAGTTTCGATATGGCTGAGGCTTCACAGGGAATAACTAACACACATGTGAAGATAGATCCTATTCGTGTATCAGTATATCATTGGGTGAATGTATCTTGAACTAGCTTTTGCGGCTTTTTAAAACCAGTTTATATGTGTATCAATGACGGCATTAAGTCTAGCTTGCGGGGCTGGGATTTGGGACGGTCTGTAACAAAATGAGTCAAGCTTTGACCCAAGCTCATGTGTACCTTAATGCAGCTGACATGAATGTATTCTGCTGAAGCTGACATATCTAGGTCCGAACCTGAGGCATCCAATATCCGCTATCGTTTCACTGTATGACACTGACGACTTTTTACCATAATCACATCTAATGATAAAAGAGTCTCTAAATGAACAAGAACTAGATCATCTAAAGCGTTCGTTGTGTCCTTAATACTGCTCGTGTGTGACATTCCAGATAATCCTGGGAATCTTGCCTTTACCTCTGTTCCTCAAACATGTTATACAGTATATGTCGTTCACTGTGAGTGGATTAAGGGGAGACATCGTCAAGGTGGACAACGAATGTCTGTGACGATGCTTTGGATCTCTTGGGATCCTTTAGTCGCTTGGCTGTACGAACTCTGATTCTTTCTTAATTGATTATTGAGCCTTGGAATACAAGATCTCAAGACAAATATGATGTCTGATTACTACTTCTCATTCTCGGACTAGAAGGTACAGAAAGTTGAAAGCAATAATAGATAGGTTATGAGACAAGGGATTCCCCGTGATGATATAAAAGAAAATATCTACAATTTCGTAAAAGAAACGATGGAAATATTTTAGACGACGCGGATTCGACGTCATGAAATTATGGTCCAAGAAAAATATTCTGAAGATTTAAGAACTTCCTGTTGAGAAGAAAATAATGTGTTTTTCTTTTCTAGTTTAGCCTGTCATTCATCAGACTGCTGGAGCGGAAGGTGGGCACGATGGGAGAGGGTTGTATGATGGTGAAGATGGGGGAGAGACAGGGTAAGAAAGGTAGCAAAGTGGGATGGGAAGAAGATGGAAAATGTGTCGAAGTAAGAGGGAGACAGAGTGACGAGGATTGCAAATTTAAGAGGGGACAAGGCAGGGAGGGACAGAGTTAGAAATGCGGCAAACTGGGAAATGGAATAAGGTAGGAAAGGAATTTCTCTTGACTGACTTCAATCAAAATGTCATTTGTTCTCAGAATATGTACAATAATAGAATCTGTTGTTTCCATATTCGTACAAGTTTGTTAATCAAGGTGATAATCACTTTAGATACCCTTCATTAATTAATGTAAACACTAATTGCAAACAGCAACACTTATGACGTTACCACATTTACGGGTGATTATGTTCGGGATGATAGAAGGATATTTGAGCGAGTTTGATTTGATGAATTAGGAAAGAGTGAGCAAGACTGACTATCTATTCTAAACGAGATATTCTATGTTACAGATCTCGCTTTTGAAACAATACTTCAACGTAGTTATAAACGTTTATAGAATATCGTTTATTAAGCTCCTGTTTCAAATTATCATCATCTATGAAGAGCATGAAAGACATAAATATTCCCGCGTGAGAAGAGTGGAAATATTTGATTAATAACGATAAGAAAATTTTCTCATAAATATAGCTCACAAATGTATGTTTGTTTACTCAGCATTTCGATTATCTTGTCAGAGAAAAGTCGGCGCCCGCTGCTTCTCTCTCATGAGAATTTGATTACGTTTCCTTAATTCATGGAAATAATTGCTGTAAGCAGGTTTAAGTTTGGTGATAAATATTGCAATACCGTGATCTCTTTTCCTGGAACAGATGCAATTATAAATCTCATAAATGGGTCTTTGATCTATTTGACTGAGATGATTACTGATTTTCATTATTCAACCAGTGATAAACCTCTGCAGCAACACCAAAGCTGAGTTTCCCCTTCAAATTTAGGGCAGTGAAGATCTAGTTGTAAAAAAGAAAAATATGTAACATTTTCTTTAATCAAATGAAGAAAAATATAGAGAACGGGTCACCCTCAAAGCAACCTAATTCTGTACCTTCTGTACAAGCTTGTGTCCCCGAGATCTCAATAGGTAGAACTTTTGCATACTGATAACTGTTCTGCAATTTCTACTGCTCTACTCGAGCTTGATATCCTGTTTAACCTTGAAACTTTGACCCAAGTGTAATACTGACTATTTAATGAGTTCCATCGTCTGACTTTACTCCTTTAATTACTATTTAATGCACAGACTTTACAGTTACCAGAATTTATTGCAGCTGAGGTGTAATTATGTATGTCAAGGACGGGTTGATAATGTAAGTAATTGAACTAATGGCCGACCATTAAACAAGGTGGTTATGGTCGTGACAATAGCCTAGTCAACCCGGTCTGTATACTGCTCCCTCGGTCTTTCAGATGCATTAAGTAGAGTGCCTTGTTAACCTGCGGGCCTGCCTGGTGTTCACAGCACTTAACCCTATCTTAAAGGTGGCTACATCACCGTTCTCGCTCGTGAGGAGAGGGTATAAGCCGTCTAAGGACAAAGAGCCGTGCCACGCTATAGCCTCGAGAAACATTATCAGCTCGACCGCATCTGTTAAATGGGATTCAGACACACCACTGAATACTCTTGGGATTTATCCCATGAAATCCGAATTTGTCACAGTCAAGGACGTCTCACCTGATAATGCTAATCCTTGGTTCTTGTCAATAAACAACGACTCAGGAAAAAAAATAAAAAACTTTCGCAAAGGATTATACTCAACTTTGTGTCTATTCAGCACCGTTAGGTATGTATACCAAGGCAGCAGAACAATGATCGAAATAAACATAATGCTAAAAACTAATATATTGATCTAGTAATTTTTTTTACCATTTTCTATTATTCTAATAATAGTCACATCTTATGACAGTGAGTTCCCAGAAGGTCAGTGATAAAACATATGGTCCGTTGTTCCCTCCAGGTCACCGCAGGTAACTAGAGGCACCATTTATGGCGCAAGGTCTCCGGAAGTGCCTGACCTGATAGGAGTTCCATTAGTGGGACCAAGTTTTCGCAGGAATGTAACAGGAATTTCAATTTACTGAAGGTACCAGATCTACATCAGTTACTAATATAGGGAGACCTTCATTATAGACTACTGTTTTCCGCCAATACCTGAGCCTCAAAACCATCAATAACAACATAAATAAGTTAAATCGGTTTCCGAAAAAAAGTCTTTTCCGCGTCAAGATATGAAAATTACACTTTCAAGTCAAACTTTCTACATAATTCTGGTGGTCCATTACTGCTCCTTCCCCTATCTCGTCCCCACCCTGTTTTTGTTCCGTTCCAAACTTACCCTTCCTGAGTCCCCGCCCTACCACGCCTAACACCACGCCCTGTTCCATCTCATTCCCTACTCTTATCCTGCCCTGTCTTCTCTCTGCTCCTGCGTCTCCCGTCCCCAGCCTGGTCTTGCCGAGTCTTTAATAATTGACTCCACTTATATAATATACAGTACTTAGTCCTACGTCCCGAGCACTTAACATAATCAAGATTCTCGAGGCCGGAGTCAACGCCGGCCTAATGACGTGGGAGAGTGATTGCTCCCGTAGCGCGGGTGGTAGGGAGAGAAGACGAAGACAAAGAGGGCCTAGGGAGCGAGTGGGTGAGAGCCATGACAGATGGACGGGAGGAAGAATGGAAGAGAAGAGGCCAAAGTATCAGAGTGATGGGTTTCAGGTGACAGAGAGGAACAGAGTGGAAGAGGTCCAAATGGGTTGGGAGAACCGGTAGTTGGGAGGAACGATCAGAAATAGGGAGAGTGTCTGGAGTGAGAGTGGAACCTCTGAATGATTATTGTGTATGAGTACTATGAGTACACAATTCAAATATCATCTGTACTACTACAAGCCCCGTGAGGATACAATCTAAAGTTTCATTTTTTGCAAAGTCTGCAGTACCTCGAGTGACCTCAACTCTGATAATCTTTATCAATTACATTACATCTAGGTTCCAATTCACTCTATTCCTTGCACGCCTTTCACCCTCCTGCATGTTCATGCCCCGATCACTTAAAATCTTTTTCACTCCATCTTTCCACCTCCAATTTGGTCTCCCTCTTCTCCTCGTTCCCTCCACCTCTGACACATAGATCCTCTTGGTCAATCTTTCCTCACTCATTCTCTCCATGTGACCAAACCATTT
>JAUTXX010530418.1:0-11028 GCA_032273605.1 Panulirus laevicauda | reverse complement strand
GTTGAGAGTATGTGAACAAGAGCAATGTTATTAGGTATGGCAGGGTTGAGGGACAGGTTAGTTGGATTGTGAGTATGAATGGAGAAAAACTGGAGGAAGTGAAGTGTTTTAAATACATGGGACTGGACATGGCAGTGAATGGAACCATGGAAGCAGAAGTGAGTCATAAGGTGGGTGAGGGGATCAATATTCTGGGAATACTGAAGAATTTGTGGAAAGAGATCCTTATCTAGGAGGGCAAAAATGGGTGTTTAAAGGTATGGTAGCCAAACAATATTATATGGATGCAGGGCTTGGGTTATAGATAAGGCTGTGTGGAGAAGACTGGATTCTTTGGAAATGAAATATTTCAAGACAGTATCAGGTGGGAGATGGTTTAAGTTAATAATGAAAGGGTTAGAGAGAGTGTTTGAATGTGTTTGAGAGATCTGAGGAGGCTGTGCTGAAATGGTTTGGACATATGGGGAGAACGAGTGAGGAAAGATTGACAAGGAAGATATATGTGTCAGAAATAGGGGGGTGAAAGGCATGAACGGGATAGAGTAAATTGGAACTTATGGTATACAGGGGCTGACATGCAGTCAGTGGTCTGAACCAGGGCATGTGAAGCGTCTTGGGTAAACCATGGAAAGGTCTGTGGAGCCAGGTTTTGGATAAGGGGCTGTGTTTTCGGTGCATTACACATGACTGCTAGAGAATGGATGTGAACAGATGCTGCCTTTCTTTGTTTGTTCCTGGTACTACCTCACTAACATGGGAAGCAGCAATCAAGTAAAAGTAGGGGAAAGAATAAATGATGATATACCTCTCCCTTCAGCACTACACTCCTCTCCAGGGAAACAGCCTCGGAGATTTCAGCCATTCCAGTAATTTAGCTCCTTTACCACTTTGATATGGACTGTGAAAGAACCTTGAATGCTCTCTAATTCTACTAATTCACCTCTCTTGTACGGTGATGTTAGAACACTAGCAGTATTAATTCATGAAAGAGTTAGTGCTTTGAATGATATAATTATTTTTTTTCTTTTCATTCCTGAAAATCAGCAAAACCACCCCACCATGGCTCTGAAGAAGGCAACTGTTGTTTTGTCATGTCCATTGAAAGTGAGGTCATTAGAGCTTTTTACTCCAAGGTCTTTTGCATTGTTCAATTTGTTTATTATAGCATCCGTATCTGTCTGTTATTCTGTATTGTTATTGATTTCTTCATTTTCTTTGTACCAAGGGAGTTCAAATTTATCTCCATTGAAAAGCTTGTTCTCAATGGCCAATTGAAAGCTTTGTTTATGTCTCTTTGTATCTTTCAGCTTGTCTGTTAATGTGATTTTCATACTTATCTTGTATTGCCTGCAAAGGATGATATGGAAGGAGAGATCAATGTCAGGAAAGGTAAAGGTAGGAATGATTGAAGGTGTAGTACCCCTGACAGTATTGTATGGTTATGAGTCTTATTCTCTGAATGGAAGGAAAATGAATAGTGTGGATTTACTATGATATGGAAATTCAATGCTTGAGGATTATATGTAGTGTCAGTTGGACTGATCATAAAAGGTATGGAAAGGATGAAAGAAGACTGACTATTAGGATAGAATGTGTATGAGATGAAGGGAGCATGGGGAAAGGGGCAACCAAGAAGGATATGGAAGGATGGAATGAAGAATTCTTTGGGGTATGTAGGCCTAAGCATTCAGGAGGATAAGAGGCATGCATTGGATAGAATGAATTGGATGGATATGGTATATGGCGATGACATACTGTCAGTGTGCTTACCCAGGGAAGATGAAGTGGTGAACATATATCACAGAGTGGTCTTTTTACATTTTACTTTTGAGGCTTCAGTCATGGACAGAATTTCACATCAAGGCTGAGCCTTCATTGAAACGTAAAGGATCATGAGAGAGAAAAAGAAGAGACGGGGAAAGTATTTGCAAATTTTGGAGGAACTTAAAAACTTGTCTTTTAAATTGGGCCAGGTCGTAGTTATTAGGAAAGACATGAGAGGATAGAGAATTCCAAAGCTTCAAGGTGCAGGGAAAGAAACAGTTATCAAAACAACGTGCCCTTGAGTTGCCAACAGCCACACAGTAATCATGTGATGAAGCAGTTTGCTGAGTGTTGCATGGTCTAGTTAGCAGTTGGGGCACACAAGCAGCCAGCTCCCAGGAGCAAAAACCAGAGTAATACCTATAGAAGAGGGAAAGTGAACAAACATTGTGACACAGGACAAGAGGGTCAAGTTTCGAAGTTAGCCTGGGAGAGTTTATAAGTCAGACTGTATTCAGCTCAACTCTGTTAAGTAAGGATGCAGAGCTGGAACCACCCCTGATGTGAGAGCAGTACTCTATACAAGGACAAATCAATCAATTGTGTAAATGTTGCAGTTGTTCAGAAAAAAAGAAGTTTTAACATCTAAACAGGACTCCCAGTTTCTTAGAGGCAGTTTAGCTATTTCCATAATGTGGGGTTTCCAAGAAAGAGTGGATGTTACAGTAATACTGAAATATGTCCATTGAGTCAAGAAGTGGAATTACAGAACCATCATAGGAGAGACAAGAGTTTTCAGGAGTTTTCAGTAGAGAGATGGGTGGAAACTGGGTCTTGGAGGCATTGAACATAACTAAATTTTGTCTTCCCCACTGAGATATCCTGTCCAAGTCTGAGTTTACCGAGGAAGCTGTGTTAAGACAAGATGCAGATTAGGTGAGAGAAGGAGAAGAATTGAAGAGTGTTGAAGAATACAGTATTGAGTCCTTAGCGTATGAGTGCATTTGGTTACTTGTGGAAGAGAGGAAATCTTTGAAAAAATATGAGAAAAGGTGTGTGGGACAGGACAGAACCTTGAGGGACACTGCTGTTGATGGAGAAAGTGGAGAGGCTGCTCATCAACAACTGCAGGGATAGATCGGCTGGAGAGGAAGATATATGAAGGAGCAAGGTGAGGGAAGGAAGCCAAAAGAGATGAACTTAGAGATGAGACCTGGATGCCACACCCTGTCAAAAGCTTTGGATATGTTAAGGGCAACTACACAAAACTGCCAAAATCTTTCAGAGATGATGACCAGACAGCAGTAAGATAGGAGAGAACATCACCAGTTGATCTACCTTATGGAAGCCATATTGGTGATCAGAGAGAAGACAGAAATTCAAGGTGTTTAAGGATATGGGAGTTGAGAAGGGATTCAAAGACTTTGGAAATGGTAGATGTCAAAGCAATAGGACGCTAGTTAGAGGGATCAGATCAGTTACCTTATTAGAGATTGGATGTATCAATGCAGGCTTCCATGTAGGAAAATTTGTGGTTTAACAGAAACAGAACAGACTAGCAAGCATAGGTGCAAGTTCAGAGGCACACTCATTGAGTACATGGGGATGGATACCATCAGGACTATAAGCCTTGCTTGTGTTCAGAGATAGGGGCAAAGGATTAGTAACAGGAGCATCAGGGTGTGAAGGAATGTTAGAGTCATCCTAGGTGGAGTTAGAGGAATGGGAACCAAAAAGAGTTGCTTTAGCTACAGAAGAGACAGCTATAGCACCATCAGAATGAAAAAGTGAAGGAAAGGTAGAGCGTCAGAAGTTGGTAGAGATGCCCTAAACTAAAGACCAAAAATACCTATCAGTGGATGATGAGGAAAGGTTATTGCACTTTCTTTGAATAAAGAAACACTTTTCATCATGGATAACATTCTTGCAGTGAACTTGCAGTGATTACAGGCACTGATAGAAGCTGAATGGGAGGCAGAGGAAGGAGAGTTTTCCAAACCCAATGTGCCTGATCCTTTGCCTGATTGGCCTCAAAACAGGTTGAACCATGGATTGAAAGGGGTTGTCTTGGAGGAGGAGGGAATAAGTGGTTCCATTCCCATAAGAATAACCTCTGTTATGCATTTGACAGAGACAGAAGCATCCTGTCTGAAAAGAGTAAATTACACAAGGAAAATCGGGAAAGAGGTTTCATAGGTAATTTCAGTCAGCTTTGTTGAGGTGCCAATATTTACGCTTAGTAGGGGCTGCTGGAGGGGGAGGAGTCATTAAGATAGATACATTTACGAGAGTGTGATCAGATGAACCAGTTGGGGATGAGATTGTGTAGTTACAGTGGGATGGACTAGAGGTGAAAAACAGATCCAGAATATTAGGAGAGTTGTCGCAGCAGTCAGGAATATGAGTAGGATGGGAGATAATTTGCTCTTAATCATTGAGAATGTTGTCACACCAGTAAGGAATACAGGTAAGATGGGAGATAATTTGCTCTAAATCATGAAGAACATGAGGGCTTCAATCCCTCTACCATCCATACAGGAGGAATTCAACCATTCCCTATGGTGAACGTTGAAATCCTTGAAGTAGAGGATCTCAGCTTGCAGTTGGGAGGATGCCACAGTCTCATGGCAGGAGGCTAGATAGTTGAAGAAAGACATGATATTTGTAGAATTAGGAGAACAGTAGATGAAACAGGGAAAGCGTGATAGTTGGGAAACAGACCTTGAGCAACATAACATCAGAGTTTAAGGACTCAGGGACCTTGAGGTGTACAACACATGTTGATGTCGGAATGAGCATAAGCACCACCTTTGCACTAGAATTGTGAGTGGAGATTATAGTTTGGTATGGAAAAGGGACTAGTGAGGACATCATCAGACAACTGTGTGTTAGGGAGAAGTAAGATATTAGGAGAGGTAATATACAGATGATGTTCAACAGAGGAGTGGTTACTTGAGAGACCACAAATGTTAGCATAGTGAAAAGAAAATGAAGAAGGTCTAACAGTGAGGGTAAGGTCGTGAGAGGGACCAGTACTGCTACTACTATCGGAGGCCTCCCACTCATTGGCAGTTGAGTCAGGAGGAAACCCAGGGATTCTTAGCTCCCCATGATGCCAGGAACTATGGGGCATAGAATTGTTGTACTCTATCATGATTATGCTTAAAAATGTTTGAGTGGACAGGAGTTGGCATGAATACTTATGAGAAAAAATAAGAAAGGTTTAATAGGTGTATGGTGCTTGTAAGGAGAAGATTTCATGAAAAGTAGGATAGTCTCATTTTGACAAGACAGAGAGTAAGACCAGCAATCCTAACCACTTTAGCACTACTCAGTCAGGATGGTAGTACCACCCTGGGTGGCTGCTATCATTGGCCACAAACAATTACTCCAAGGGTAGAGGATGAGATATTCCTCAAATTAGCTAAGGTATTGTGAGGGTCCAATACACTACAACATGAGCCCTCTCTCTTGCTGGTAGCAGAGTCACATGAGAAACTGACTCTGCAGAGGTTGTGGTAGGGGCCATTTCTCTATCACCTGAGCCCTACCTCTTACTGGCAGGAGAGTCATACATGCACATGATCTTTTAAGTCCACAAAACATCCACTCCAAGATATAGCATGGTTAAGGTTGTGAGTAATTTTGGCATGATAGCATTCAAATATTAAAATGATAAATGCCATAGTCCGTGAGGAGAATAATGGAGTATATTCATCAAATTATACCTGCAATGTTATTGGTAAATGTCTCCATACAGACAAGAATCATTGAGATATTCTTTTTCCTTTTAAGAAATATATTAATTACTTTCTTAGGTGTTTTGAGTATGTCAGGAGTATACTATGTACTATGATATCTAACACTGCAGTATTCAATTAGCATTTTGAAAAATACAAGAGTAAGGATTCTTCTTTATATAAAGCCGAGGTATAATTTGATATCCTTATGCTTTCCATAAGGTGAGATCCACTGGTCACATTCTTTCCTATCTTACTGATGTCTGGTCATCATCCTTAAAATATTTTGATAAATCCTATGTAGGTGCCCTTGACATATCCAAAGCTTTTTACTGAATGTGGCATCAAGGTCTCATCTCTAAGCTCCTTTCTTTTGGCTTCCCTCCTTCACTTTGCTTCCTCTCAGGCTTATCTATCTCCCCTTTTCTCCATCAACTGTGGTGTCCCACAAGGTTCTGTCTTATCTCCTACACTTTTATCCTTTTTATCAGAGATTTCCTTTCTTCCACAAATAACCAAAGGCATCGATACACCAATGACTCAATACTGCATTTCTCCACATTCTTCAATTCTGTTCCTTTTCTTGTTCGATCTGAACCTCATGCTGACACAACTTCCTCAATAAACTCGGATATGAAATCTGGTTAAGTTTATCGTCTGCAAGACCAAGTTTTTACTCATCTCAGTATCAAAAATTCCATATAACTTTCTTCTGTAATTCCACCTCTGGAATCAAACACTGTTTGTATTACTGTAACATTCACTTTGTCTTAGAAAGCCCACACTATGGAAAAGGCTAAGCCCACCTCTAAGAAACTGGGAGTCCTGTTTAATTGTGAGAATTTTTCTTCCAAACTGTTGCTCCATTTGTACAAAGAATTAATCAGTCTTTATATGGAGTACTGCTGTCAAGTAAGGTTGCTCTGCTACCTTACTTGACAGTCAAAAGCAGTCTAACTTATAAACTCTCCAAGGCTCACTTCAAACTTTGACCAGCTTCTTACTTTAGCTTTGGCTCCTGACTGGTTGTTTTAACCTACAACCGCTGGCTAGACCACACAATACTTGGCAAGCTGTTGCATCTCATGATTACTGTGTGGCTGTAAGCAACTTAGGTGGGCTGTTTTAATAACTTTTTCTCTTGCTTTGCCTCAGCACTTTGGAACTCTCTTCCTTTTCATATCTTTCTCAATAACTGTGACCTGGCACATTTTGAAAGACAAGTTTTCCACTTCCTCCAAAATTCATAAATATTTTCCCTTGTCTCTTATTTTTCTCCTTAATTCTCATCTCTATATTTTAGCCAAGGCCTAGCCTTTATGTGGGCTTCATTTTTTCCATGACTGAAGCCTCCAATGTAAAAAGAAAAAAGAAAAAAATCCACTCTCATTAACAGCAAGGTGGAGGAAGAATCACCCCAGATATGAAGAAGAATCACCCCAGATATGTTAGTATTACTCCATATTATAGTGAATAAATCTCCTGTAGATAAGGAATAGGAACTCAGAGGAACAATAATTATGGCACCTATGCAGCATCACCAGCATTTGGGAGCAATCTTTGAGACACTGCTTATCAGAGGTTTCCAGGATATTAATTAATCTATTTATCTAAAACTACCCCAGGGTCAATTTCTATGAAAGTGTCCTGGTGTTACTCAGGAACGTTCTTAAGGCTTCTGCAGCCAAAGGGTACACTACTTTCAGTGGCAGGGAAATGTTGACTCCTTGGACTGAGAAGTTATTTGACAAAAACACTCTCTGTGATACAGCCTTACCAAAGGTGACTTATCACTCATGGCATAACCTCAAGCAAGCAGAGTCCAGTAACACCAGTCCCAGGATAGAGTGGAGGATATTTAAGAGATACTTAAGAGAGGGATAAAGGGATAAACTTTATCTTAATCATAAAGAATTTAATCAGATCAATGCTTCCCCATTCTGAGATGCTGCTCAAATAAAAATTGAATGTGAAGATACGTTCAGTGCAAGAAAAAATATGTATTAAAATGAAGGGGTGTGAGGGTGTAAGGTGAGGGACATATGGTGGAATAATCAGTGTAGGAGTGAAATATCATTTACTGAGAAAAGAAAATGAGCAGGTGACAACAGAGCCCTGGAGACATCACAGATGATAGGATAATAGGGAAATGTAGCTCCATCAACAACTATTGCAATGGCTAGGCCAGGACGAACACTATGCATTAGGGAATATTGAGAAGCAAACACCAAAACAAGAAATTTTAGAAGGTAAAAACTTGTGCTACACTGTATCAAATGCTTTGGAGGTAACGAGGGGCACAACAATAGTAACATTAAAAATCCTCAAGGAAGGAGGGCCAGTTGAGTCACAAAGGAGAGATCACCTACAGACCTTGCACTGTCAAAGCAACATTTGTGATCACAAAGAAGGTTGTGAGATTCTGTCAGAAAAAGTGAAGAATTTCGAGATTATGGTAACAGCAGAAGTAAAAGCAACAGCCTGACAAATGGAGGGGTTAGAATGGTCTTCTTTCTTAAGAATGGGCTGCACAAAGAATGCCTCCAAATATAAAAGACACAATTCTTAATGAGGGAGAAAATCAGTGAGCTATGATTAGAGCAACCTCTGATGCATCTTCCATTACGACTTGAGGGGATATGCCATGTAGACAACACCCTTTGCCTTCTTAGAGCTTGGAAAGTACCTGAACAACCCCCTAAGTGAAGAAGTATAGGAAACAGCATAAGTTCAGTAGGAGTAACTTGACTAAAGCTTTAATCACCCACAGTTGCTTTAAAGGAAAACTGAAATGAGCATACTGGAGACCAATAGTTTTGGAGACTCTATTGCTGTGGCCAACACCTTGAGGGAGTTCCAGGAGGGAACAGGTTTCAGAGATATGGATAGTAGGATAGATAAATTGTAATGAGTAAATTATCAGAGTGAGTTAGTGATATACTGATCAGGTTGGAAAAGAGGAATAAAGGTTGAATTATAAAAGCTGATGTATATGCTTTTGGTTATGAACAAGAAAGATTTGTAAGTTAAATCAGCGCATTTTCTTTTCATAAATATTTGCTTGGTGACTGCAAGCAGAAATGAAAGCAGAAGAGGGATTTCAAGGTAAGGAGAGAGTATCATGAGGTGATATGCTCTGTCCCAGATGCAACAGGCATCAAAGAAGCAACAATCATACCATGCTCTGGGGAAGAATGATCAGATAGGAGGCAGGGTACAGGACTCCATTAAAGATTACCTCCATTATAAGGTTAACACACACAAGCATCCTAGCCAGCAAAACAGTACCTGTCCCCTAAAAATTCAGCAAAGCAGCCATGCAGGGATGACACTGGGCTCTCCCAAAGTGCCAGGGTTGGTGTTCGGAGAAAGGTAGAAAGTGGACGTGCTCAATAAGATGCAAGTAAGAAAAGATAATGGTAAGAGAACCCTAAAGGGGAAGAGACAGTGTGGTAGTTGGTAGGCAGCCACCAACCAGGGAGGTTTATTATTGGTACTACCCACCTGGGCGTCGGGGGGGTTAGTGACAGCTGCGTAGTGAGCCAGCACTTCAGTGGTTGTCAAGTTGCACTCCTCTGACCCAGGTAGCTGTCTTTTCTTTCTGCCTCACCCACACATTGACTACTGGCATTCTCTCCACAAACAAGCTGTCTCTCATTGTCTCACATAACACATAACTCACACAGCTCATTCTTCATAACTTGAGATTTTCCTGTGGTGAGTACTACATACTAGCCTTGCCTTTTTGCAAAATGGTAGGAGCAATAATTAGAACATTTAGGTTGGAGTATTAGGTACAAACATTACGTAGAAGTTGTTGGTAGGAGTATTAGGCAAGAACTTTAGGTAGAAGTAGTCAGTGTGAGCATTATATGGTAGCCTCTGCAAACACTGCACTAGACTTGCCAGTGGCCTGTTAAGGTGATGCACTGAAGGCTATGAAGTGGCACTGAAGTTCAATACTTATGGAGACTCTATTACCATGGCCAACCCACTGCGGTGTTCCAGAGCAGAACGGGCATCACAGATGTAGATAGATATACATAGAATAATGAATGATTTTTGATTTTTGTTAAAAGATCTGACACAGTGTTGTAAAAAAAAAAAAAATCTAAAGTCAGTTTCAATCCAACCCCATACATGTGGAAATATTTACCCATTTATTGCTCATTAGAGATAATATTCCAATTATCTGTTTACCTATAGTCAACAGAAATTTTGACACATTTTAGGCATTGATTTTGTGTCTTCAGCGACAAATTCTGATGTGGAAGTATGCAGAGTTCAAGCCTCTGGGGAGGATTATTGTGTCAGGAATACAGTGCTTTGTTTTCAAGTAATGATTTGTTCACTGAGTAAATCAGTACAATGAACATTTTCAACTCAATCTATCTGTTTTAGAGTACAGAAAAATTTTGAAAATCTTGTATTTATGTTTATTCAGTGAGTAACAGTTGAACTTTTAATTGGGTTAATTCAGTGATTAACCAGCATTACTGTTATGTATTTTGTGAATATATCAAAGATGTAATAGTAAAAGTTTTCTTAAATAGAAAAATTTTGAAAAACATCGTTAGGTTCGTTCAGTGAATAACTGACGAGCTTTTGATTGGGTTAATTCAGTGGGTAACTGGTATTATAGTTGTGTATTTTGTGAGTATTCCAAAGGTGTAATATTAAAGGTTTTCTTAAAAAAAAAGAATTGAAAACTTTTATTTAGGTTTTGTTCAGTGATTGATTGGTTTTACTGTTATTGGAATGGTAATTTTATTCATGATGAATTTAATCACAGACTTTCTCCAAGAATAATGAAAAGTTGAGTTTTGAGCGGCAACAAGTGATTGCTGTATTTTCCTGCACTTTTTTTGTAAAATGTCTAAAACTTTCTTTCGTATGTAAGGTTATGTTTCAGCATACTGTTTGTATTGCTTTAAACAGTGGCACCAATGTACAAAGGAAGTTGATTTTACAGAATTGCCACTTCAAGGCAAATGTACTAAATACATGGAAGATAATTTTTCTGTACTATGCTGTAGTTGAAAAGTAGCTAATGATCTTTAACATTTCTCACCAGGTCTTGCCACTTGTCTTGTTCCACTTTACTTGTCAGAGGTAGCACCAGCTGAATATAAAGGTGTCATGGGTGTTACATTTCCTCTCGGGTTATGTGCAGGTCTCCTAATCTCTCAGGTCTTGGGAATGGAGAGTATTTTGGGTAAGTGTAGCTACTACTTCATGTCATACTTCAGCTTATATTTTCTATAAAATCAAGTTGCATATACTCTGTAAAATCAATTCAGCAGCATTTTTTGTATACATATTTTTGCAATGTATGAAAGTGTAAATATCTAATGTAATATAATAACAATTAGTGGTGAAGTGAGGAGAAGGGGTGAGTATTTTGAAGGTTTGTTGAATGTGTTTGATGATAGAGCAGAAGATAGAGGGTGTTTTGGTCGAGGTGTTGTACAAAGTGAGAGGGTCAGGGAGAATGGTTTGGTAAACAGAGAAGAGGTAGTGAAAG